>JAHWFP010250392.1:0-39199 GCA_023313725.1 Lithobius niger
CCCCCGGTGAATTTACCCTCCCAAAAACGGTTTATTGGCTGTAACTTCTTAACCGTCAACAAATCAAAAGAATAACGTGAAGCATAAACGTTTAGCACACAATTCTGATATACAGGTAAAACCAACCATTGAACCCCAAATTCGTATTTCAAGTTTACCACCCTTAATTTGCACGAGAGCTCCTTTGTTCAATTAGTTGTTACAGTGACCTTCGGTTAAAAATGCTCTTGAGAGCTTCTAATAGCTCGAAATGAACATGCGTAAGATATTCTGAAGGGTGGGTATCTATTATTTCCATCAATCCTAAACTAAATTGTTTGGCTTTGATAGGGACCGTCTTACACCAATTTATAGGTGTAGTGGTAATGGCATAGTGGCGTAAGCTTGTGGTGATATTCGTTTTCAAAGTACTCTTGCCAGCGTTATTATAGGCCGAAATGGATATGCTTAGGATTTTCTGAAACGTGGGTATCTATTCTTTCCATTAAATCTAACCAAACTTGTTTAGCTTAGATAGGGACCGTCCTACACCTATTTAAAGGTGAAATAGTAATGGCGTAGTGGGGAAAGTGTATGGTGATTTTCGTTTTCAAAATGCTCTTACGAGCTTTCTAATAGTCCGAAATGGGCATACTTATGATATTCTTAAAGGTAGGGATCTGTTCTTTCCATCAATCCTAACGAAAGTTGTTTAGCTTAGGTAGGGACCGTCCTACACCAATTTAAAGGTGAAGTGGTAATGGCATAGCGGCGAAAGCTTATGGTGATATTACTTTTCAAAGTGCTCTTGCCAGCTTTATAATAGTCCGAAATGGACATGCTTAGGATTTTCTGAAACGTGGGGATCTATTCTTTCCATTAAGCCTAACCAAAGTAGTTTATCTTAGATAGGAAGCCTTCTTCACCTATTTAAAGGTAAAGTAGTAATGGTGCAGTGGCGAAAGTGTATGGTGATTTTCGTTTTCAAAATGCTCTTGCGAGCTCTCTAATAGCTCGAAATGGACATACTTATGATATTCTGAAAGGTGGGGGGAATGTTTTCTTTCCATCAATCCTAGCCGAATTTGTTTAGCTAGGACTGTCCTACTCCCGTTTAAAGGTGAGCTGTATTTGGTGTCGCGGCTAGTTTCAATTTCAAAGTGGCCTAGTAATGCTCATATTTATATTTATATGTAAGCTAAACAACTTCGGTTAGAATTGATGGAAAGAATAGATCTCCACCTTTCAGAAAATCTTAAGCATTTTCCATTTCGGACTATTAGAGGGCTCAGAAGAGTAATTTGAACTTGAAAATCAACATACACTTTCACCGCTATGCCATTACCTCTTCACCTTTAAATGGGCGGAAGATGGTCCCAACCTAAATTTAAAATTTTCGGTTAGAATTGATATAAAGAATATATCTTCACCTTTCAGAAAATGTTAAGCATGTCCATTTCGGGCTACTAGAGGGCTTACAAGAGTACTTTGAATTCAAAAATTGCCACACGCTTTCGCCGCTAAGCCAGCACCTCTACACCTTTAAATGGGCATAGGAAGGGCCCTATCTAAATTAATGAGTGATTACAGATTGATGAAATGAATAGATCCCAACTTTCAGAAAATTCTAAGCGTGTCCCTTTCAGGCTATTAGAAAGCCCTGAAGAACACTTTGAAGTCCCTATAACAACAAACTGAACAAAGGAGCGCTCGTGCAAATTAAGGTTGGTGAACTTGAAATAAGATTTTAGAGTTCAATGGTTGCTTTTACCTAAAATATGTATGTAACCGATAAAATAACAGATATTGGTATTAAAAAAAAGTTTACGCTTATAAAATACGGATGTAAGCTTTAAAAAAGCTTAATGCTCTAAGGGAACACATACAAGAATAAAACAACTAAGCTATTAGCGTTGCACTAATACTTGCAAAACAATCTCCAGCTTGTTTTTTTGGGATGCTGGAAATTACACATATTAGTTTGACGCTGGTGGCTTTTAAGTATTTTCTTATACCTGTTCCTTTAGAGCATTAAGTATTTTTTAAGGCTTACATCCATATTTTATACGCTTAAGTGTTTTTCAGTACTAATAGGTATAATGAGTCCAGCGTCTATTATTGTTAGTTTTGTGATACATCAAGACTAGGGTGATCTTTAAAGATATTATTTTTAATAACATGTTCTTTTTGACACTTTGCTCTTGTTCCATAAGTGAAAATGTAAAAAAAAAACTTAGGGGATCTGGTTCCGTAACTACCACTGTACTGCTAAGTCAGGCGAGTCTACAGTGGTACAGGAATCTGCTAGCAGAGGAGAGATAGTTAGAGGTGTGCGCCACATCATCAAGGCTAATTGTATCTTCTTTGTTTTTCAACAACAGGTGTGTATGTATTCATTACGGAGCCGTAACCAGAATCGCTCATCTGCCCCTGCAAACAATCAAGCCAAACAGCAAATTAATTGATTAGCAGATGAATAAAACAAGAAAATACCGAAAGAACTAATCACACTTGTTCACGACGACCAGCTCACAGCACAAGTCTTCCTGTCTTAGGACACGTTTACGCAACCACTCGCTTTTGCATTTTCGCAGCTAGAAGCTAGAAATCACCTCAAATTCCAACATGGCGGCGGTTTTATGTCTGCCGCCTCGCAACGAAAACAGCGAATAACGTGAGTTCAGAAGCGTTTGGGAAAATTATTTCGTCATGAGGAATTCTTTATATTATTGGCACGGATTATAAGACTGCAAGTATTTACTCAAACGATGTCGGATTTAGCTAATCCATTTAGCGTTGTTACCATGGCAATGTCACCTTTCCCGTCGCGATTGAGTTCTAGCTGCGAGAATGCAAAGGCGAGTCGATGCGTAAACGCGCCCTTACAGTAGAAGTCAACCTCAGCCCTCATGACGACAGGTATTTAAAATGCCAAAGAGTTTGAGTTCTTTGCTAAAAGTATTAATACCTTCTGGGATTTCCTGTCCTGTATAGTAGACAATGCGAGAGACAAATTAGGTGAAGAAATCCAGGCGGAAAACAATGTAAAAGTAATCGTACAAAAACCCCATAAGGGCAAAGGGACCCATCAAGTTTTCGCCATAGAAAGTAGTGATATCCGAGTCAAAATGGCTGCCGCCAATCTTAAGGAGGTGTCAGTTAAGATTGAGTGATCAGGGTTGGGACGGGAAAACTTGGTGTCAGCCATTTTTAACTCTGATATCGCTACTTTCTATGGCGAACACTTATGGGTTCCTTTAACCATATGGGGTTTTTGTGTGATGTCACCCCTTTTGGTTGTTTTATGGGTTTGCGTTAGTGAAAGCATTGATTGTGAGCTCCCTATGAAACAACCCTCTCGAATGTCATTCCAGTTGCAGTCGCCACTTGGCCAGTAGACCTCATAAAGTACTCGCCATTTCACAATTTCTACTCGCTACATGCCAAATACATCTTGCGCAATGCATGGTTTATCTAATTTATGCATTTACAGACTGTAAAACTTTCTTTTACCCCGGTACTATTGAAGAAAATGCTGTTGTATAGTCCTTAGAAATATGAGCAGAATGCTGCAAACCGTTCGTCTCTAGCTTATACGGTTCCCGAGATATCCCAATTTGAGCATCATGTTCTGTTGCTAGTCGCCATTTTGGCGAGTAGGGCTAAATTCCAAGTTGCCAACTGAGGATTGTCATTCGCCAAATGGCGAGTGGCGACTGACATTGGAGAGGAAATCGTTACTTGAACAGCCTGAAGAAAATCTAAACTTTGGTAAATTAATGGTCACTGATTAATTATAAAATTAATCCTGTAAATTAAACCTATAAAGGTTAGTGGCGTGGACAAATCCAACATGGCGGTTCGATTGTGGGTTGATCAGACCCAGTCATGCTTTTTTTTTTATCTAGAGAGATAAAAATCATCATTTTTGTTAAGTATTGACGTTGAAAGGTAGCATTATGGGGAATAAGGTCTCGTTTTTCATTACTGTATTGTTTGTTTTATTCAGGTGACCAAGGAAAAAATACATTTTCCGAAAATAAAAATTAAAAAATAACAAAAAGAAATCCGGGTATGCATTAAGTGCTTACGGTTTTATCGCCTATCATCTTTTATACTGATTAATTACATATCCAATAAAGTTGTATTATATTTGATTGTAAAACAGAAACTAGTGAGCGCGATAAGCTAGTTTAGTTTAGTTTATTTATTTTCATTAAGGTTTATTGTCTTTTTGTTTTGTTTTTATTTTTATTTTTAGGGAGCACAAACCCAAACTGCATTATCTGCCCCAAGACAACTACACAGACAAATTAGCTGGAGAAATCCAAGCGCAAAACCCAAGATCTTACGTTAAAGGGATATTGCTCCCAGCGCCATTTTTCTCTATCCACCACATCAAGTACGGCCCCAAAGGTCTATTTCCTTACTGTTAGTCATTCCCTTGGTAAAAATCCGTTTTAAAATGTGGCGTCTAGGAGATTTTCTGTAGAATGATTGTTAACTTTATTTACTGCATCCCGCAGTATATGATGCTTTGCGCGCTTACAATAACCATGACGTTTCATCTCTGTGTGTGCGTGTACTAATTTTCTGATAATTACCATGAGATCAAAAATCTAAAAGACTAATGCGGTAGAAATTGAAATTAATTATTCCAATAGATAGCCGAAGCAAAATTATAAGACACTAGCCTAGAAAATTATAAATTGTGTTGTTAAAATGCGAGAATCATTCCGGTTTGTGACGACACAATCTTTAACCTGATGCTGTTTCGTGTACTACTCCCAAAGCCAACCGAGACAGCAGCTACGTTCTTCGCTGCGAGGAACGCAGCTACCATCCCGGCCGACCTTGGCTCTGGTAAATGCGCGGATGGCGATCTGCGCGTGGCTGTTATAAGGCAGGCGGAATATTATAAGGCAGGCTGGGTGTCCCTTTAAGGCACATTTACAAAATAATAATTCGATTTAATTGTGACACGGAAACAATACGTTAACCGAGGCTGCATTGTTGCTCAGCCATGGAGGACAATAATAAAATCAAAGGAAAGGAAAGGAAAGGACAATTATTTTGGTAACAGATGGCGTGTTCCCAACGTTCACGAAAATAGCATCACAATGATTACAATCGTTTGTGTTGAACCCTCCCCTCATGTCAAACCATAAAAGGCACCCATTGGAGTCAGGCGTGAACTGTATGTCAAATTTCAAGCATACAACTCGCATAAATTATTTCATCTGAGTGAAATTAGCTAGTAATGTAATAATAATAATTAGTAATTAGCATGAAATACTACTGTTACCCTCCTTTAAGCACAGTTCTGAAATAGGACTTTTTGTTGTCTCGGTAAACTCCGTCGATCTGCACAATTTCTAAAGCTTTCTGTCGTATTGATATTAATATTCAATACCGGAAAATGCTGGTTTAATTTTTCGGGTAAGAGAAGCAGCAGCAAGCCTTCGCTCAAACATTAATTTGAACAACAACAACAATTTATTAGAAGCTAACAATAATAGATTAGACGCCATGGAATACCAACAGTTTGAACTTGACGGGTGAAGTGCTAGCATGCTTTTAGATATTACAAAATCCAACAAACAGAGGCGATCACTCGCTCTCGAGGAATCCCAGCAAACAGAAAAATAATCGAAAATCGCCAACAATTAAGTAATTGCCAACAATCAAATAATCGCCAACAATTAAGTAATCACAAACAATCGAGTAATAGACAACAATCAAATAATTGCCAAAAATAAAATAATCGACAACAATCAAGTAATCGCCAACAATAAAGCAATCACCAACAATCAAGGAATTGCCAACAATCATATAATTGTCAACAATTAAGTAATCACCGACAAACAAGTAATCGTGAACAGTCAAGTAAATGGCAACAATCAAGTAATCACCAACAATCAAGTAATCACCAATAATCAATCACCTCCCTCGCCACAACCCTAGCACATTTGTTCAAGGAGACTGTTATATGGGGCTTTGGCCAAGATTTTGGAAGTATTAATAGGACTTATCCCTCTTCTCCCCCCCCCCTCCCCCCGGCTCCGACCGTGTTTAGTGGTAATGGAAATCTATACAAACGCTAGTGAGTCGCACCAAGTTAGGAAACAAACATCACAACAAACATCACATTAATTCAATTGTCGAAGTTGTGAACCATTGTAGCGTGACGCCATAGCGTCAGTGTCTAATATCCTGAAGATTATTAGTTGATCACATTTCAGCTACTTGAGAAAAATAATAATGCGGTACAAACGATTAAATTGTGTTGAAATCGAGAGCAATGACCCACCTGACAAAAGTTAACTCGTGCACGAATGCCAGCTAAGTTGCTTTCAATGCAAAATCTGACCCTCAATAACGTTGAAAATGTGTTACTAGTTACTGGCTAGCTAGCTAGTCCGTTAATTTCCATAGGGTGATTATTCATCGATACCGAGATAACGGGAAGGCTTCCAGCTATGAAATTCGACGAATGGCTGTAGTACAATACGAACTACGTACCTTTTTATGGTTTGGAGCCTGGGGGTATAACGGGGAAAGTGTGGGATGGCGCGTAAGTACGAAAATATTGTTATAACCATTGTTAGTATTGTCAGCATCGTCTCTCATTAGACGAGGCGTGCCTAGACACACACTAGTGTATCACGATAAATCTAAACAACGTTGACAAAGAAATTGTATTCACATCCAATTCACGAAAAATAAACAAACTGTAAAAACAAAGCAAAATAAGCAAAGCCAAAAACTGGTAGCCAAGCCATTAAGTTGAGAGTGGTGCCCCTTCAAAGGAGTGATATCAATACACCAAAACTAACTAAATAAAACAAATTACAACAAAATTAAAACTAAACCAAAAGTCTATAAAGAGGTGACTAAGTTGGGAATGGTTCGGCCTCTGGGCCAAAGATAATAGCAAAGTGTTGAAAACCAATTTTTTGTTGACGCGGCACGTTATTACACATCTGCACGGTAGTGGAGTTGAGTCTAATACACAATTTCAAAAAAAGGACTGATATCATATCAAAACCAAAACTGGTAAAAGGGGCCGCCAAGTTCCGAATGGTTCAGTCTTACAATGGAGTGATATCAACACACCAAAACATTCGCCAACTTAATCGCACCGAATAATACTTCGTACGTTAAATGAAAACTTGAACATTGCTACCGAAAGTAGTAATGTTCTAGTTTTTATTTAACCTTCGAACTATTAAGCGGTGCGATTAACTTGGCGAATGTTTTGGTGTGTTGATATCACTCCTCTGAAGGGTCGAACTATTCAGAACTTGGCGGCCCCTTTTACCAGTTTTAGTTTTTGATATGATAACTTTTTAACCCTATGCTGCTCTCATAACGTATTTTCTACAGAAACGTTTGGTTAGCGAACTAATGATTTATTTTCGATAGGAAATTAATTCGTTGGGGTACGTAAAATTGTTGCCACTAATAAATGTTTATTGTGCGTCTACTAAAAAAAGATTCTGTTGCCATTACAACAAAATTAGAAATTGCAGCAAACTTCATTCACTAAGCCCCGTACCGCTGCCACCTTCAAGTCCCTCAGCACCGGTCTGTTAGATCCGTGCGACCGTTTTATGTCTGTACTTGACGAGCATTTTATTAGTTTTGTTCTAGAAATGAACAGATGCCAACAATCGAGTTTCAACAATGCCAGATTCATGTACTATGCTTTTTCCAGCTATTTAATGTTGTAGCGAGGCTAATGATGATCGCTTGTCTTTTTGGCCGGTTCATACATTGTTGTCATCCTTATTTCCTTCTGTAGTAGGATGCATGGCTTCGGGCCCAGGCCCTGAATAAACTATTCATTCATTCATTCATTCCCAATCCAAATGATAGTTTCTCTCTATTGTTGCTCTTTTCCTCATTACATCGAACTATTTGGGTAATGGCTGCTTTCCCTTTTTTTTTCTATCGACGTAATCTCTCACCATGGTGAGATCCTAGTCTCTGTTTGTACTGTTTTTAGGTCTCTCCACCATGTTAGGCCCGAAGGACACTAAAGCCGGAAAGTCTGGTTTAGCTCACCTTTAACCGTGCTTCCCTAATGACTGTAAGGCCGGGTTTACGCAACCACTCGCTTTTGCATTCTCGCAGCTAGAAGCTAGAAATCACCTCAAATTCCAACATGGCATTTATGTTGGTTTTATGTCTGCCGCCTCGCAACGAAAACAGCTAATAACGTGAGTTCAGAAGCGTTTGGGGAAATTGTTTCGTCATGAGGAATTCTTTATATTATTGGCACGGATTATAAGACTGCAAGTATTTACTCAAATGATGTCGGATTTAGCTAATCCATTTAGCGTTGTTACCATGGCAATGTCACCTTTGCCATCGCGATTGAGTTCTAGCTGCGAGAATGCAAAGGCGAGTCGCTGCGTAAACACGCCCTAAGACGTAAGCTGCTGGTAGTATTATACGTTAGTCGAACTGTTGATATTCAAGGTGTGTAATATCATAATGAGAATGGCGAATTTAGTTCGCCACGACACGTGACTATGGAATAATTCGAAGTCAGATCAGAAGATCTGATAAAGTGCAGAGCAAAGTATAGTTGGTTACTGATGTTTGCCGACATGATGCCATGATGCGTGTCAACTTGAATAAATGTACCTTTTGGACCCACTAAGGGGTGACAAACTATGCTAGCCCCCTCCCCACCCCCCTCTCCAGATAAAACTAAGCACGATAGGAAAGGAATGCAAGAACCTATAGGTATCACATTTTATTGTGGGTTTGCATTCACAAGCTCAATATTTAGTGTTCATTCCAATGACGTCACGAACAGATTGAAGACGAGCAGGGTAGGAAGACAAAGTGACTCAAAAACTCCGTGTTTTTTTTTTTTTTTATATATTTCCATAGTGTATCCATCAACCACTACGAAGCCTTGGCTCGTGTGTAGTGGGCTTTTAGTTCAAACAAAACTAGAAAGTCATCACATGTCACAAAAACTAATATAAAAAAAAAGAGAAATGGCCAAAAAACTGAATAATACTTTGATAAATAAAATCACTAATATAATAAATTTATATTACAAGGAAGATGGGTATTTATAACAGAATAGTGACGTGAAAAAAATAAAACAAAACAACACCGAACATTTTATTTTTTTTCGCATTCACCTTTTTTTCTTCTTCCTTTTGATATAATACTCAACTTTCTAATTTGTAATTATCCAGCTCCGTACTTTCTTTTTTAACTCCCCAATTTTTTTCAATTCTCCACATTTCTTTATTAATATTTTAAAAAATTTCTGGAACATAATAGTCTTCCAGTTAACATCCAAATTTATTTTGCACCTTTGCTGGCTTAATATACGTTGTTTTTGTGTTATATTGTTTCTAGCTAATTTTTTCGTATCTTTTCGTCTTCATTGAGTAGAAGTTCTTTACAATTATCACATAATTTCGCAGTTGTTCAATTTTAAAAATTTTCATTTTTTATTGTATAATCTCCAGATGAAAAGTATAATCTTGTGGCAAATAAAATTTTTACAATTTTTTTTTGCAACTATTGTAGTCAGCCGGCTATGTCTTTTTTCTTTGCAAATCCACATAATTCTATTGCATAACGTAGATGTGATTTAACCCATGATTCCTATACAACATTTTTATTTTCCATATTCAAATTTTTTTTAATTCGTGTAGTTTTGGCTCCATTTTTAAACTCCATTTCCCGAAGTACAGCATCAATGTGCTCCTCCATCTTAGTTCGACTAAATCGAGTTGCTAGAGGTTCAGAAAAGACTAAAATTGCAGGGCCTGCACCTGCTTAATTTTAGCTTTTATTGCCTAACCGAAATATACATTACCTTATTTACAACAGCAGTTTCCCCCTCAGAGTTGGTGTATCCCCTAGAAGTTGAAGTCGCTTCCCTGCCGGGCTCGTACCTTGCCACGCATGCGCCGGGTGGCCCATATATAAACCCTCGCGCGGCGGTGGTCATCATCATTTCTCCACCTACCAGAACTTAGCTCATGGTGGGGAGGCTTGGGCGGGAATGAAGGTAATGTATATTTTCGGTTAGGCAATAAAAACTAAAATTAAGCAGGTGCAGGCCCTGCAATTTTAGTCTTTTTATAGCCGACGAAAACATACATTACCTTATTTACAATAGCAGACTTTGTAACTCGGAGGAGGGCTAAGTTCATGCACTGGCAGCATTCCTCCTTTTCAGAGTCTGTAATCCCGCGGTACGAGGCAGCGACCCCAGGCACAGAGTGTCCTGATGAAGACCATACTGCTGACCCGACCACATTCATTCACGGGCGGATAGGGATGCCCGTGGCAGGTGGAGGCAGATGCGGAGGGCAGCCGGAACGTTTGCCAGGAAGAGTGAGATCGGGAGTGCGGAAAGTAAAGTTATGCATAGAAATGTTTGGTTGTAAAGCGTCATCGTATGCAGAGGTCTATCATGTGGGGACTAGGACAAAAGATCAACCAGGAGATGAATCCTCTTGCCTTGTGGGAAGCTGAAGAGCGGAAGGTTGAGACGGCAGAGTGGCGCTGCAGACGGGAAGTAGACGGGCGGAGGCAACAGTGAAGCAGAAGGTACAGATGTCGCAGCGGAGGTGAGCGAGTCGAAGCTCATATAGTAAGCTGGGGTTGAGCATCCGGGAGGATGCAGCACCGATTTGCGCTGTTCTAGATGTCAGAAAGAAGGCACCAGAGGTCGTTTAGGAGGTGCCCAACGGAGGGCAGAAGGCGGACGAAGGGCTAAGTTGTATACAGTGGCGGTGTAGGATCCTCAGAACGGTGGTTATCCTCTGATGGAGAGGATGTACTGGACGCGTAGGTGGATAGATCATTCGCTGACAGAGGGGCGTCCGCCTGGCGAGGCGGAGGATGAAAGTTGAAGGAAGACGCCATTGAAAGGACGGAGCGGAGGGAGCATCCGCTGGCAAAGGTGTGTCCGCAGAGGACGCAGCTTGATGGTTATCTTATGATTAGGGTGCTGTGTAATAGTATGCGCAGACGGAGGTGATATGGAGGCATATCATACTTATGTCAAGTCGATGACAGTCTGCACGTTGGTGTGTGGATCGACGAAGCGGAGGATGGGCAGGTCGTAGGAGGATGAGAGTGCTGGTATATTACGTTTTCAAAGGTACGTGAGGAGAAGCCCATGAGCGGATGCCCTTGCTGAGCGTAACGTTTTTGGTTGAGAGAGGCCGGAGGTGTTTTGCCTGCAGTGGGATTTGAGAAAGCCTGTGTGGTAGCAAGGTCGAGGATAGCTATGTCCCTAAGAGACGGACAAACCGGTTAAGTGGAAAGGTGAGGAGGGTAGGATACCTCGGGCGTCCTTTGCTCGTGGCAGTGAAGCGGACGCGGAGGATGTAACAGGATGGGTTCTGCAGGTGGGTAGTCTTAAGAGTTCAACGGATGGTTGACTGATGTGGCGGCATAGGCATAGTTGAGGATAGTAATAATCAGCCACGAGGTGTAGTAGGATGTGGGTGCGTTGCCACTTTTTGGTGTAGTCGGAAGGATAATAAAAAACTGGGAACATCGTCACAAGAAGAGGCCAAATTGGGATTGGGAGATACCAAGTTTACTTTTTATATCCGTTATGGAGGATAGTCTTGTAGAGAAAGGTAGCGGAGGGAAGCGTCCGCCCGCGGAACGGAGGGAACCGCAATGGAAGTGAAGATACAACATTAGTCCCCCGAGGCAAGGGCTGGAGAGAAAATGCTGTGGAGGTTGAGCCTGGATGATGTCAGCGCCTAGTCAAGGCCTTGAAGCATATCCGCTACTGAGGATAGTTTCGTAGAGAGAGGTAGCGGAAGGAAACGGCCGCCCGTGGAGCGGAGGGAACCGCAATCGAAGTGAAGGTACAATGGCAGGATGGACGACAGCCTGTCTAGAGGGAAGGTGCGGAGGCGGGAAGTCGGCATGGCAGTCGTTCCGGCGGACGGAAAACCCTCTGAAGGAAGGAGGGATAACGGTGGTAAACCCTGTGAGGGCGGATGAATTCTATCCTCAAGCGAAGGAGCAGTTGGCACAGCCAAAAACCGTTGTAGAACAATGGAGGGGCCAAGCAATCCTACTGAAGAGGAGAGGGAGGCGCATGTCCGCTGGGCGGGGATGCAAGAAATGAAAACATCGTCATGGGAGGATGGCGAAACGGTCGTCCGAGGACCGTAGGTTCAAGATCTAAAAAGGAATGTATATCCAAAAAACTGCTTGTAAACTGCGGAAGGTCGGATAACTTCATAAGAAGAGGAGACAGTATAAGTTGAAAGAAGGTCCGCGCAATAGGATGCGCGGATGAAGACGTCGTGGAGGGACATCATACCCTTGTCATAGAATCCAGCAGGTAGGAAAAGGTCCACCCAAAGCGGCTGCGCAGTGGGGAGGAGGACCGAAGATGAGGCATGTTGGTAAACCAAGCTGATCCGCCCATCACCCAATCGTAATGAAGTCACGTACCGTCGTAGGCAGAGGCCAAGAGGGACGGTCGTCCCGAGGGATGGCAGTGAGCGGATGTGGATGGTGGAGGGCGCGGGATAGAAAAATCCGAAATGAAGGCGGTGTAATTAAAATGTACAGACGGATGGGATATAGTACTCTGTCCAATGAAAACAGCAGTCCATGCTGTAGGAAGGAGAGGTGAAGGCCGATTAGAAGGCAACGAAGCAGTCCACCCAAGAAATGCTGCGTGGATGCAGCTCCTGGGCAGGGGGATTGAGGACGAGGATTGGCATTGGACTGGTCGGACTCACCCACTGTCCGCACGCAATGCAGACGCGAGTTTGTCGGCCAAAAACAAGGAACGGTCGTTCCGAGGGATGGCAGCGTGCGGAGGGTGGAGGATCCAGACAAGCAGCCGGGATTGACGAGGCCGGATAGTGAAAAAAAGGGGGGAGGATATCTCCTTGCGTCCCTTTGCTTGCGGCACTATGAAGCGGAGGCGGACGTTGCGGATGCTAGTGCTGCGATGCGGACGGTAAGCACAGCGTCTTAACGAAGTGAACAGCGTGGCGGCTATAGAAGAAAAGGTCCGTAGTAGAAGAGTGAATCCTAGCAAGAGCCATCTTGTGGACGGAAGCACCTGCAGACGTGGGTGGTAGAGAATGCGAGGATAGCTAATCCTGCGGATCGACGGAGGTTTTGTGGAAAGAGGACGTATTGGTCTGTCCGTCCTTGCGGATGGCTGTCTCCGGCTGTAGAAAGTAGGATGGCCAGTAGAGAGGCCTGAAGTAGAGGAGGTGCATTCTGGTGGTTTTGCAGAAAGGAGGTTGTACCGTTGGTCCTGGATGTTGGAGATAGAGAGAATTCCCTCACCTCTTCCTTTTTTTTTTATGAATCGAGGATCGGGAGGAACATCGCCAGGCGAGCCAGTTGGGTGTCCTTATCCCTTATCCGCAGGGGCGGATGGATGCAGAAAGGAAGAGACACAAGCAGGAAAGCAAGGTTGAGGCAAGGCAGAGAACTGGTCCTGAAGGGCTTTTGTTGGAGCCGATAGTTTGAAAGGAGGTTGCGCAATGGCATGCGCAGATGGTAGCGTCACGGAGGGATTAAAGTTGAAAGAAGCAGTGAAACCGTTTATCCCAGAAAGGGTTGTGTGGAGGCCGCCTCTAGTAGGAGGAGGCTGGCGCAAGCCGAACTGATTTTTTTCACTGCACATCCGCATGCAGATGTGAGTCCTGTTGGGTAGGAGCGGAAGGCGGCCGTCCGGAAGGATGGCAGCTTGCAGAAAGTGGAGGGGGCGGAGAGCGGATGGTCCCGACGACGAGCTATATAAGTGACGTAGCGTGCGGCGGTGCAGAGGCCTGCAGGCCGAACAGGCTGGAAACGATGAGGAACGGCGGATGGCAAGTCAATAGATGCTGTCCGACGGAGGGGAGGATCGCGGCGGATTGAAATCGCCGAGAACGGTGGTAAGGGCTAGAGCAGATGGAGGTCCGCCAAACGTGCACGAGCAGAGTCGATCGTAATCGAGGAGTATACGCCGCTGAATGTGTCTGTGACACGCGGAGGTCACGCGAAGGGACGACGGCACCTGTCCACAGAGGGATATCCCTTACTCGACGTGGAGGAAGGGACTGTGGCGAGTCCCATTTAGAGACGGAACCGAGAACCTTCATGTCCTGAAGGCCGAAGGAAAGCTTGCATGAAGCGCCATCCGCGGTCAGAAGGTATGCGGATGAAGGATAGCTGGGATCGTCCGCTGAATTAGAAGGCAAGCGGATTAAGGATAGGCGGTGGGTCTTCAGGGAACAGCTCAAGAGTGAACGCACGTGGCGAGCGCCCTAGGAGAAATGATGAGGACTACCGCTGCGCGAGGGTTTATATGGGCAACCCGGCGCATGCGTGGTAAGGTACGAGCCCGGCAGGGAAGCGACTTCAATTTCTAGGAGATACAGCAGCTCTGAGGGGAAAACTGCTATTGTAAATAAGGTCATGTATATTTCGTCGGCTATAAAAACATCCTTTTTTCAACATTGTCCTTCAAGATGGATCCATAGTTTTCACAGACATTCCGATCGGGAGAATTAGGGCCACTTTTCATTACAAAAGAAACACTAAGCTTTTTGAGTCACTTTTGTCTTCCTACCCCGCTCGTCTTCAGTCTGTTCGTGACGCCAATGGAGTGAACGAACACTGGGAACTGAGCTTGTGAGTGTAAACCTACAATAAAATGTGCCACCTGCTGATACTTTAATTTTATTCTAATCATGCTTAGTTTTCTCTGGGAGGGGAGGGGCGGGGGGCTATCACTGTTTGGCATCCTGCACTGCATGACAAATATTTTCCTCAGGACTCAACACTGTGAAGTAGCGTAACTCACTAATCCATCGGACCTGAACTGAATTTAAATTTAGATGTCGCAACTTAAACTAGACCCAGAGTGATCCATGCGCCCTACAGCCAACTCTCTGACTACCACAGTTAATTATTTAGTTTGTCGTGTTTTTCTTGGTCAGCTTTTGGACGACTTTATTTACCTTGGCCGAGACTTTAAGTTCCTTTTATATGTACAATTTATATGTCCCGAGACCTACCTATTCTCTGTCGGAAAAGCATGCACCTTCCGACATATAACAATATTTTTTTTTAGACGCGGACAAAGGTTTTTATGTCAAACAGTTAGTTGCGTGGAACAAAATATGGTTTCAGGCCCCCAAATAATTTTCTGGATGTGGGGCTTAATGATTTGTGTTCGAGATTTGTGTTGAGAATCTCGCCCAAGGCTTTCGTAGGGTGTCATTTATACCACGAGCCACGGCTGTTTGCTGTGACGTCATCATGAGTTAGTCACTGACGAACGAGAATAGCGGATCTCTGTCTGTCTGAGTGGACTAGCCCAATCACGTGATACGTGCGTCACGGAAAGCAGCCGTGGCACGTGGTTTAGGGTTGGTGGAGTGTTGTTCTTCGCCAGGTTGTTCTGGATTACGTGCTTTATGCTTGATGACCGTCTAGAGTGTCGGTAGGAAGGACATCCAGGTTTTGATGCGCACCTTGTTGGCTTGACTTCTTTCCTTAGATTGGTTTATCTGTTTGTGTCACGTGTATTTGCTTCCAGCGCCGAGTCAATCATCTCTGACTTGCACCCGTCTTGGCGTGGGTAGGAAAAATGCCTGGGTTCATGAGGCAATCTTGGCATTTTTCCTACCGACACCAAGACGGGTGCAAGCAAGTCAGAGACGATTGACTCGGCGCTAGAAGCAAATACACGCGACACTACGTTATTTCCCAGTCCTTACCACAAACAGTCGTGTTGTTGTTTTTTTCAAGTGCAGGAAAAAATTAAATTTAAATAAAAAAATTCAAAATTGATGGACTTAAAAATTTAACTTTGAAAATAAAAATAAATAAATAAAAATTAAAAAATTAACATTAATTTTTAACGGGTGAACTGAACATCAAGTGACGAAAAAATTTTCTCAGTCACTTCCCAACTCTCCTTATTAATTGTTTCGTTACGAGTGGCCAGAACCAAAAACGACGACGCCCTGTCGAGCGAAATTTTAGTTCAACTTCGAGCTTTTTATTTGGCTGCAGGAATACGTTGTGAGACTTCCACCTAAATGCGCCCTTTTCGTTCATTTAAGCTTTAAAATCTCGTTAGGTGCGAGCCGCAGAGGATGGCGTACGTTCGACCGCAAGCGTGTAGTCGTATCAATCAGTGACAATAAGAGAAAGTGTCAGCATTGAATAAACAATTTTTTTCCCCTCCTTTGAGAGTCGATCTTCATTTCAAACTAAGGATAGTATTATTTGTTCCAGACAATTCAGCACGGGGGGAAGGGGAGGTGATGTTTCCAATGCAATATTTCTTTGTTAAATACAGCTTTTTTTGCCATTTTGATGCTCTCTTACTGCCCCCCCCCCCTTTTTTTTAGATCAAATTATGAAGAAAATTCATCAAAATAAAGGCAAAAAAAATAGACCAAGGCTCTTCGTGGGTTGCATTACTGATTCGAGGGTTCCAAGATCAGTATGGATCAATTCCATTCCGGACTTGGAATTAATTGACTCAATTCCACTTTTGTGGACTTGGTGGAATTGATTCTACCTTGGACAATTCCAGGTTATGAATTCATGGAACTGACTTTATTAATCTTCAGTTGAGTCTGCTTTACTTGATTTGGACTTGACTTGGGCATTTACGAAAATTACAAACTGACTTGGTTGGAATTGACTTGATGACCCTCAATTCACCCAATGATACGCTCAGGTTGACTCGACTTTCCAAGTCATCCATGGATTGTCATTGCCTAGATTTGATTTGATTTTTATTTGACTTAACATTTCTTGTTTTGACCTGATTTGATTCAACTTGAAATTCAGGCCAATTCCACAAAATTCAAATCAATTCATCCGATTTCAGCCCCCCAAAATTCACCAAAATCGTCTAGATTTTCGACAATACCTTAAATTTTTGTCCGAATTTTCCTGAAATTATGCCGGACTTAAGTGACATTGGGTGAAATTGAATGGAATTGGCCAAAATATTTCCTGAATTAACCGGGAATGGTCTAGAACAGTGTTTCTCAAACTTTTTTAACCGCGACCCCATATTTCAAAATGTAACCACTGGAGACGGGTCGTGACCCATCCACACTGGTAATAAAAATTTAATGCATTGTAATTATATATGGGTAGCAAAAAAAAACCCTGAGCAACGTGCTTGTTTTTCTGGGCTCAACTGCTCCAAGTTTGGTACAACATTTGTTAATTTTAATCTTAGCTCATTTTCCACGGTCATCAGTCTCTTACGAACCTTTGTCTTCAGTCCCACTAAATAGGAAAACCCCGAGCCACATTGGTATGAAGTGGCAAATGGAACAAGTGCATTAATGGCACGTCGTGACAAATCATTGGTCTCTTGTTTGTACCACGGGACAGAATTCTTACTATTTCTTTGTTTTGAACTGAAGTTTTAATGTTGAGTCTGAAGATAGTTCAATGAGTGACAAAATATTGCTCCCTCAATTTGAATTTTCAAATTGAGAAACCAATATTTAAAAACATGACACTGTCCGTTTCGTTATGTTCATATTGTCTTAATATTGTTATGCCTGTGCGCCAGTCCAGAGATTACACGTACTTTCCCTACCTGCACAGAGGGCAGCATCATCAATAGGGCAGTGACACGACGTAGTATTATTGTGTATAACTCTATGGTGGAGCCAGTGACTGGGTTAGCTGCAAGGAACACTGGAGGGAGAAAAGAAGATCGTCTTATTGAAGCCAATGCTATTAGACTGGATTTCTTAAGCCTATAACGCGCGATTTTTGTTGTTGGAGAAAACAACGTTCTTTTTAGGCCTAAGAAAGCCGCTCTCAAAGCACTGACTAAAAAAAGAAGCGCCGTTGTTTTCCGTTATATTTTACTGGTGCACCTTGTAGCTATTACCTCCAAACGGTGTCTCGTAGCCAATATGACGTCACTTGACGCTGCACTATAGACCGTCAGCCTAGATATAAACTCGGCTGTACTATTTGGATGCTGATAAAAACGGATCGTTTTGTAACTCGAAGCCTGATGCCTCAAAATCATCTGAGGTAACAACTTCTCGAAAAATAAAATTACGACGAACGATATCTCAACTCTAGCGTTTCAATTGCTGCTAATGACAACCTATTCACGACCCCAGGATTACTTCTTCACGATCCCACTGGGGTCGTGACCCGCAGTTTGAGAAACACTGGACTAGAACTAAGACTGGATCCGCAGCAAGTCGCTGAATTGGAATTGC
Source organism: Lithobius niger (assembly GCA_023313725.1). Taxonomy (NCBI): domain Eukaryota; kingdom Metazoa; phylum Arthropoda; class Chilopoda; order Lithobiomorpha; family Lithobiidae; genus Lithobius; species Lithobius niger. The sequence continues at coordinate 18,231 of JAHWFP010250392.1, forward strand.
TTATCAGAACGAGAAACGAAAGTTAATTGATTGGAAATGATTTGAGATAGCAAATGCAAAATATGGTAATAATTTGAATTGTATAGAGAAGCGTCATGTGACGTCATATTGGCTACAAGAGAGATAGCTGCAAGGCGCCCTAGATTAAAATGGAGGGTTAAATAACGACACTTCTAGTCAGGCAGTGCATTGAGAGCGGATTTCATAGGCTTAAAAAAACGTTGTTTTCTCCAATCCCTTATGCTGCTAGGTTGTAATTGTAAAATAAAGATTCCACTTGCTTAAAAATGTCAGCAACTACCAACAAATCGACAAAAATCGTGCATTATAGGCCTAAGAAATCCACTCTTAACAGCATCGTCTTCAGTAAGACGCTCTTCTTTTCCCCCTCCAGTGACCCTTGCAGCTATCCCAGTTACTGGCTCCAGCATAGAGTTATGTACAATAATACAACGTTGTGTCACTGCCCTATTGAGCCATGGTAGTGACTTGGTTGGAATCGACTCTGACTCATGAAATTGAATTGGAATTGATCTGGAATTGAATTGCTTATCAACGGCATGTAAGTTGAAATGGATTTGATTTGATTTGCTCACTTGATGTCTACGTAGTTGACTCAAATCAATTGAAATGGAATTGTGCCCATTCGTGGTATATTGACTGATCGGTTATAGTATTTTTTATACGTCGTTTTTTAGTTTTCTGTACAGCCGACCCGGCCGAAAAACCATTGCAACTACTTTGTCCGTCCGTCCGTCGCTTTTTTCAACTTTAAAACGGTACCAGATAGAGACGGCACGGTTTTCACCATTCGATTCCGTGACCAAAAGTTAGTTAAAATACAGGGCAAATTAAAACATCGTGGCTTCCATATTATTAGACCTCAACCTCCCATGTTGAAGCCCAAATTTCTATGCTTAATTTCTCTGCTGTCTTTCAGTATTTTCCGCTCAAATTTAGTATATATAAGCTTTGTTGGACTTGATGAACATTTGCCCGAACTTGTAAATAATTTCCGATTTGTCGCATCGGAGAATCTGGAGTTGAGCTGGAATCCTGATTTTCATTTTTGGCTTTTTCTAGTTCTTCTTTTTGGCACGACACGTTTCTACTATGCACGATACAGATCAAAGTATCTGTCCTATAAAACTGATTCTTAGCTCATTTTGCAGGTACTGCTCTGCAGATGAGTCCTTCCCATAAGGCCTTTTCAAATTGGTCAAGTGGTTCAGGGGTTAGGGAGCTCTAAACGACCAGATTGATTCTTATATACATTGTTTAAAACATTGTTATTATGCAACAGTGCCAATCAGCAAACTCTAGCTGTAAGACGTAGACTGAAGATTAAAGGTTTGCTTCCATATTGGTTGGTGCAAATCGTAATTGATAAAAAATACAAAATATTAAAACAAGCTAACCTAATCTACGTGGTACGCCAAACTAGCACGAATTAGAAAACAAAAACGAATTCGTTTGTACGTTAAGGTAATGTTTAACTGATCCCAAGTCAAATCAGCAAAGGACCACAAATAAAGTTTCCTGTAAGGTTTCAGACATTGCAGTGTTGCTGTACTGTTTAGTCCACGTGAAACCTTACTGCTGTATCCAACCATTATACATGTCCATAAATACAATTAAACCCAGAGCCCAAATTTCAAAACTCTTCATGCCCAAACAAAGGAAGAATAATGTAAGGCTACACACACTCGACTACTTTTTTGGCTAAATTTTTTTCAGTATTCTTCAGTTACGTCGTCTACTTTCCGTTCATCACCATACTGATACATGTATCATTTTTCAAGATTTTGAAGCACTTTTCTAGGCATGGAATTTCGTTAGTCCTTTCAAGGATATTTCTGGGTGTTTAAGGACTCTCCCGAATCCTGAATTGCCTGTAGAGACGTGCTAAGCACACTAAGATGATTAGTTTTTAAACATTTTCCAGCAATGTCGCTTAGCCAAGTAGAATGCACCAATCATTAGCTGATCTATCATGTGCAAAAATAAAAATGGTAAAAACATTTGACTACAGCAGTAAGGTTTCACGTGGACTAAACAGTACAGCAGCACTGCAGTATCTACAATAATATAATAAGTAGTTTATTATGACGGCTCGAAGTTTATAGTGAACTTGTGTGTGCCGCATAAGACAGATGCAATAGACATAATAGACATCACAAATGCAGATACACATGATACGAATAATGAGAAGGTAATAGTGAACACTAAATTTGTTGACAAGTACAAATGTGAACATAAACCCATAGGAGGCATCAGAAACAAAAATAAACATAAGTAACGATTTAAATTCAAAAAGAAATATAAATCACTAAATGCGCATTCAACATTTATTTTTTTATACATACACACACGTTACTTTATATGTATATATATATATTTTTTTCAAAATTAGTCCGTAGGTCAATCTGGGCATTGCTTAATTGCTTAATCTGGGCATTGCTCAGTCGTCGAATAGTTTTTTTTTTTAAATCTCATTTATTCCACCAATTTGGAGCAGTTCAACAGGGATTTCTTTAAATATACTATAGGATATTTGTTTGTTCGTTTGCCATATTGATTCTTGGCAAAAGGCACTTCACATCAATATGTGATTTTCCGATGATAATTATTCTTTAGATTTGAGTTTAATTTGTGGTTACAATCAAAATAGTTTTTCAGAAGCACAACGAAATCTCTAAGTTGTTTAATTTTGAGAATTTTGTTTTCTTGCATGGATTTTATATTTCCATATTCGTTAAAAAGAATTTTTATGTTTCGGTTTTACAGTTTTTGCAGCCCATTTATGTGACAGTTCGCGGGAAAATCCAAACATTTCAATACCATGTCTAATCAAGCTTTCAACCCAAGAATAATAAATCATTTTTTGGGAGCTTTTTATGTTAAGAAAGTGTATGATGAGATATTGCTAGGCATAAGTTTTCGTACATTTTATCCAATTTTATCGATCTGCATTTTGTAGGGTCCGTTGTGAGTCGATTTGGAACCTTAAATAGGTTGCTTCACTTACGTTTTTAAACCTTACGGGAAAGTTTATTTATATTCCTTTGCTGTTTTGACTTCGTATCAGTTAAACCTTACCTTAAAGTGGCACTATCACCGATTGAAAGTAGGCAGAATAGGCAACATCTAGCGCTACTTACTACTATCCAGCACTTGCTAGCACCAAGCAAAGGAATGCTCAACAGTATTTCTTTTTACGAAACAAACAAGCAACCTCCTCCGTAATTACTGAGTGAAAAGTTGGTACGTCCTCGTGCACCTGAGAGCAAGTTGTTAAGGTTAACAATATCACTGCCGCTAGATGGAGCCTTGGTAATTTCGTTCGCATTTCAATCGGTGATAGTGCCACTTTAAGCGTCAAACGAGTTCGTTTTTGTTTTCTAATTCCAAGCAACGGAAACGCCAGTGGGCCTAGTCCGTGCAGGGAATAGGACCTCGTCGTTTTTGTATTCCTTGCAATTTAATGTAATTTTAAGTTTGAGTTGATTTTAATTGCAACTTTAATTTCTGCTGCGTGCTTCTTCGTTTTTGTCGTTGGACCCAATTTTTTCGTTTCTGAAAGAGTGAATTTTACGTCTTGAACGAGTTCATATTTGCTGGGTATTTATATGGAAGTTTTACGTTCCGTTTTGCGTAAAATTACCGTTCCGTCGAATTAATATTGTGCCGTCAGTAATTGTTCAAGGCGCTTCAGCATCATTTTGACGTAAGTGTTACGAAAAATAATCTTACCTGAAAGTGTATATTGACGATACATGTTGAAATTTGAAGCAAGCGAATGGAAATTTTAAGGATATAATTTACCCACGATCAATCAAATATTTTACCGTTTATTTTTTTTTTTAACCATACTCAGCGTTAATTATTGAGTTTTGGAGTTAGAGACTCACGTCGAAATATTTATGAGTATTCAACTAAGACAAGAAAATTGTTAATAAAAAGAATTATTTGGTTTGCTCTTCATATTGGACTTCACGTTTGAATGTCTACGGTTTCTTTGAAGCTACGATATTTATGAAACCTTGGGAATTTAATTATGTTCTTGTATTGCCGAAGTGTGAAAAATCGTCGTTTTGAAATTGCTCTCCGTTTGGTCGCATGCTTTATGTTAATTTTATGAATACGCGTATTAACGGCTATCTTGTCACTGATGAATTTAAGCTTGAAAAGTGTGTTATTTAACGATGATATTTAACGTCAGGATATTTTCAATGAACGCAATTATAATTTTCAGATTTAATAAGCTTATGCCGAGAAATTGTATTATACTGGGTCCTAAGATTTTAATAAATATATTTATTTGTATATTTTAAATTTATCTATCAAGCTCTGATTTGTAATTAATTTTAGAATTAGCACCTTTTTGTGATGGAAACTCGAGTTTTAGAATAGCTCGGGAGGTTTGAAAAACCAGTCCTCACAAAATGTCGCTTCACTGATGCAGTGTAGTGTTTATTTGTTTTTTTTTTTTAATTTCTTTTGAGCCTTAAGTCAGCCGAAGCAATTTAATGCTTGTATGGATGAACCGGCTCGATTTTGAACATTACCAGACTCTTTAAGGAAGAAGAAATATCTGGTAAAGGGAGGTGCCAACTGGGGGATTCGATGTGGGGAAACCTCCGATCATTGTAGGGGGCGAACGATTGTCCAGAATAGTTCCCACAGCCGCTGAAGGAGCGTGGTAGCCTCTCACGCTACCCTGGCCGGCAGTCCTGGTGGGGACTTTGCCAAGTTCCCCTTTCCAGGTGTTCGACCGGATCCGCAAACCTCCAGAAACCAGGCTGATCTCTCTCACCGCTCAGCCACGATGACCATCCTTGTTTCTTTCGTACTCTTGAGAGCTGACTCTTCACTAACGAAAATTATACTGCTGCTCTTGACTTTGATTTCTGCTCGTCAGAACGACTAGTAGAAATACTAGTAAAAAAAAAAATGGCTCTGCGTGACAGGTTTGCGTTTTTGTATGGCCACAACCCATTTTGCTTTACCGCTCCCGCTGTATTCATTAGGCAATTAGAATGGACGCCCTTTCCCTATCCCACCCCACATCCACAAAACTGAAGCTCTCACTCGCCCCCACACCTCACTCACTCAATAAGCCCCCACCTCCACCTTTTCATATCAGACTCGCATTGTGTTTTGGAAATCTCTCCCTGACGGCGGTCGTCAAACTGAAACGATCAACAGTATTTTATCTCTGAGGATCGGCAATTGCTCCCCCGACATACCCGCCCGAATTTCACTCAACACAAACTTTTCCTTCAATGTCGGATTAGCGTTAATCAAATATTGAATACGTATAGCGGGAACGGGAGCTCACAAACGGGTGCTTGGGTTCGACGATGCGAGTTGTATGTAAAGAGAAGGGGGGCGGCGGGGGGGGGGGGGGGGGGGGGGGGGAGTTTGAGTCCTTTATTTTAATTTTAAATTCGAAGAATCCTTGATTCGATACCGTGTATATATAATCTTCATAAACGTGCCTTCAGCAGGTTCCCTTTCTTCTCGTCTATACGGGAAATATTTTGGTTGAATATAATATGAACCTTAACGGGAAAGCGTGTGTATTTAAGCTACTAGGATTAGTTTTTCGTTTTTTTTTTTATATTCTTTTTTTTTTTTTCTAACCGAGGTTGTGTTCAGCCATGATTAGGTTTTATGCCTGGGAGAAGAGGGCGTGTGTGAGGGTAGGGGGGTGCAGAATTTAGACTCCCAACTCGTGATTTCTGGATGAAATCTCTGAATTAATTTTGAAATGGGATTTAGATTCAGAGATGCAGGGTGAGAGAGAAAAAGAGACAGGTGTATTTTTTTTTGGCTCTGGGGAATTTTCCGTTCGTGACGAAGAATTAAACGGGGGAAAGACGGATTTAAATTGTGTCGATCGCATACTTCATCAGTTTTTCGTATCAATACCCCCGCATCCCCCCTATTCTAACCCTTTTTCCCCAACAATCCAAAATCAGATAGTAAACCTCCCATTGTGGGAATTGCGACCCAGCTCTTTACTTTTAGCAGGAGCTCGTAAACGCATCGAAGTGTGCCACTCCAGTAAATCTAGCAAAAAAACTAAAAATACTAATATCGCCGTTCTTATTCGCCATTTTTCGATCAAACTTGGCCAGATAGTTTGATCCCCCCATTTACTCCAGGATATCGATGTCCTATACCACGCGCAATGGCTGTTTGGTGTGACGTGCACATCACGTGTCTGGGCTAGTCCAATCAGACGGCCAAACAGCCGTTGTTCTCGTTCGTCATTGGCCAACTCATGGTGACGTCACAGCAAACAGCCGTTACGCATGGTATAGAGTCGGTCGAACGTTCTTTCACCCGACAACTGCCTGGCCTGAGGTCTCTACCGGCTGACGTACCAATTTTTAAACGACGTCTGTCTCTTTGCTCTTTGAACAAGTTTCTGAAACGAACTTACTAACTCTTAGGGCCAGTGTAAGAGGCATGCCCTTCTGTGTCCTCCCCCCACTTGGGGGTAAACTGATTATTATTATTATTATAGTATATAAGTATGGAAGGTATATTTATACCAAAAATTCTGCAATTCTGCGCAAGAGCAAAAGTAGGAAGCCACACGTAAATTTGAAAACTGTTGTTGTTGTTGTTCTTCTTCTTCTTCTTCTTGGTATGCCACCGTAGTTCAGAAAAAAACTACTGCACCTACATGAAATATGAAACGTGATCTAAGCCAGAAATTTAGTTGTCCCTTATCCTCGAAGAGACTACTTTTTCAATTGTCGAGCCATTTCGGAGTTGTGGAACCCTGAACAATCAGTTTGCTTGTTTCTCATTATTTTAAGGCCATGCAAAGTTAATTGTTTGGTTTACAGGCGCGTGCGCGTGCCTTAAATTATCGCGGGCCAAATTTTTTTTTATCTCAATCTCGGTCCACCGCTAAAAATAATATTTTCGCCAAATTTTAACCGTTTTTGACATTCTAGTACACCATTTTAACCGCCTCAAAACAAGCTTTTCAATGGTGCTAGTTTCAAATCTCTTGCCCAAACCAATAAGAATTGTTAGGGGAAAAAATGAAATAGTTTTAAAGCTAGATGACGTAAATAACCTATTAGCAAAACACTGAACTTTTTTAAGGCTGACTGCATACTCTTTCGTTAGGTACATGTCTAACAAAACAAATGTGGGCAGTTAAATTAAATAAAATGCCTGGTTGCCAGGTGCTTCAATTTGCAATCTCGCCCGTCACCCGAACATTTTTTTTTTTTTTTTTTTTTGCTGGGCCTAAATATTGTAATTAGAGACGGGCCGGGCTACGGGACGGTTTGTGTTGTGATCCGATAGCTCACGCTTGGGTCCGTCCCTACTCGCATTCTGATTGGTTCCTTGAGTCAGCCGATTTCTTGATTTGGACAGGTGTCACTCCGGTCTGTTTGATGATGTTAGTGAGTAGTAGTTTTTAGGTAGTTTGTAAGTTTGTGAGCAAATGGCTTGGAGGCTCTATAGGCTCAATAGGCTCTATAGGCTCTAGGCTCAATCTATAGGCTCTATAGGCTCAATCGATCAATTAGGGAACGCCAATGAGCAAACACCAGCGGCAAGGCATAGACTGAAGAGTAAAGAAATGCTAACAATGCTGGTGAGCCAACAATTAATCACCTGCACTTTCAGGAAACGTGAAGAGGAAGCATTATCCCTGACGAATTAGTTTATTAATAACATTACTTTATTAGTTTATTTATTACAATTGAGAAATTACAATTGAGAATATGTTGTGTGCAAGTGCTGTTGTGACTTACATTTTTTTTTTGTTCGTTAAGCGCAACAGCTCTTAAGCAGATGCAATTTTCTCAATTCTGCATTTGATTATTTCAATTAAAAAGGGTAAATTTTTATCCGTGTACATTTTAACACGTAAAGTGAAAACTTCAATCACATATCCCTTTTTTATGGCACATTTTGACGCTTTTGTTTGTAATCCGTGTTGTAACCCTGGCTTTGTATTCCATCCGTTGTCACAAGCTCGTCTGAGAGAGAAGCTGAAGATTTCGCTTTCTGGCTGCAGGCTATTTGGTCTAACATCGCAAAAATCTTATTTTATCAAAGCAGTGCTAAGAGGCGTTAATTTCCCGCCACACGCGAGAACTGGCGTCGAGCCAGGAGGCAAGACGCGCAATTTCTTCCCCGGGCAGCCTTGGGTTAAGAAACATAATTTCCAGGGCTGTCACCGGGATGCAACAGTTTTTCACAAAATTTAACTTCACACATTTTTAGGTTTTTCAGAATTTTTCGCACACGTTTCATTAAAATTTACACATTTTCGCATCTTGGTTTTCACAACTTTTCACAATTTTTACAGCAGAGATTGTATTTTTTATTTTATTTTATTTCTTAAAACATAGCTGCGAAGCATCATTGGGCGCATTGCCTTCTGGGTGTAACAAAAGAACATCCATCTTGGATCCTATCGCCATCTCGTGGCAGACTGTTGAAAACTTAACGAAATAACCCGAATACATAAAATGGAGTTGGAAAACTAGTTTTTTTTATTTATTTTTCGTGGCACATTGCAATTTTTTTTACTAAAATCAAAAAATTAAAAAAAAATTAACAATTTGGTTAATTTTTTCACATTTTTTATTGGAGAGGCCAGAAATTTCAAATTTTTTCATATTTTTCTCATTGGGAGCAGCCTGTAATTCCTTCATCACTCAAGGTCGGCTAAGCTCTACTGCTTTTGAATTAAAACGTGCTTGAAATATTCGAAGCAAAAGAGATGTTTATTAGGTTACAACCATTTATTAGGTTACAACTACACAGCGTAATTTTTAACGTACGTTTTCCGCAAAAGTAAAAACGGTCACACGTTCAACAACTGACCGCATGAGATCGCGACTCAGAACGAGCCGTGGGACATGCGGTAGAATTACCTTGAAGACTCCTTCTTTATGCACTCCTGTTTTAATAATAACAATAATAATAAAGTTTGTTGCAAACGCAACCGGAATGGCAAGGACCTGTGGTCACTAACTGCCATCCGATGTTAACAGTAAAAATTTTAAATTACAAAAGTTTGAGAGTTTAAAAGTTAAAAACGAAGATGTGATTCGGCTGCAGAGGATGGGTAGATGGTATTGGGTTGGGGTCACGAATGCCTTACCACCAAGGTTAAACCTACCAGGGACACAATGGTCCCCAATGGCATCGCCAAACATGAGGGACAAATGAGGGGAAAAGCCGGGTATCATTGTCAATGTTTCTTAAATATGATAAAATATTTAAAAAAATTAAAATAAATAAATGCATCGCAGTTTAAAGCTTGGCCAAAACCAATTGTCAGATAATAAAAAAATAAATAAAAAATAATAACAATAAGGTTCATTGCCCACAAGAAACAAGGTTAAGGGAACAGGAGGGAAATTTTCATTCCACTTACACCAGTCCAAGTTGTTAAGTTTAAACCGAAATAAAATACAACAAGTATTAAAAACAATTCATAAATTGTAAAAGATCCACATTTTTAAGACCCCGTTTTTTCAGGCATACAATTGAAAAGCAGCTTAATTAATAACATTCGAAGCATTGCAAAAACCTTGGTGTAACCAGTTATCCACCCAAAACCAAAAGTGGTAAAGAACCGCCAAGTTTCCAAAAAGGGTCGGCCTTTGAAGGTAGTGAATGAGATCATTCAACCAGGGAAAGGCCGCTTTTTAAATTTCGTGACGAGAGATGAATGGTTAAAACAAGCTAATCTCACCGACTATTACTGCAGACGTTAAATGAAAAGTAGCAAAAGGTTATGTTTTTCATTTAACCTTTGATCTAATAGTCAGTGAGATTAGGTTGGTAACTAATGCGGCAACAAATTGGTGGCAACCATTTTTGTTCAGGTGTCACTACGTTGATTGGATGAAATTTGGGGGGAGGGGGTTCTTTCACCCTTGTGGGTTTAGTTTCAGATACAAATATACCCGAACGACCACACGACACCACAAGGCCGCGTTAGAGGGGGGGGCACTGCCCTGGACCCCACACTGACGTAGGAGCCGCTAAACAGAGTCCGGGAGCCTCCGAACAATAGAGTCACTATATTAAAAACACGGAACATACAAATAAAGGCAGGCAAATGCCCCTGGAAATTTTCTTTGAAAGAGAACTGGTACGCCCCGGGGCCCTAGAAATGCAGTTGCGACCCTTTGACACCATACCATAAACAGTGATTTTGGCAAATCAACAATTTTGCACAGCAAAACAACATGAAATGGTGAACTTCCGTTTCGCCAAATCCCATTTTACCAAAAAAAAAGCAGATTAACAGTTTTTTGCCTCAGGTACCAATCTCGTTTCGCCAAAACAGAATTTCACAAAATCTTACGTACACGAAATTTTATACCTTATTTCTATGTAATGGGACTTTAAAAGGCAAAGATTTAACAGAGACAAGCAGTGGTAGAATAAGACTAATTGATTAATTAGTGTTTTGAAAACTGGCAATATAGACGGAAAAACGTGTACTTTAAAATATTGTTTAAAATGCGTGGTCGTCATTACGTCATTGCCAAGATTCTCTTTTAAGAATAGTTAGTTATACACGTAATGCAGAATCCTGTTTCGCAGAATCAAAATATTCTTCAAAAATTTATCATTGCAGAAGTTAAACAGACAAGAATTGAAAGTAATTTCTGATTAGTTGCGTTTCTGATGTTATGTGTTTAGCGGCAGTGAGCGTAGCTGCGCGAGCGAGGCACGTAATTTCAAACAAATTTTCTACAAAACGGGTGTTTGTCTTTAAATGTCTGACCATTATCGTGTTATAAATGTTCGTGCTTAAATGTTTTAAATGTTTCGTGTGCCTAAAATTTCGTGAACAGTATTTGGCGAAATTGAATTGGCCCCTGAGGCAAAATCTATTAATCTGCGTTTTTGGGGGCGAAACGGGATTTGGCGAAACGGGACGTAACCCGTGAAAGGCACGTTGTTCCATGACGGTAAGATCCGCATCAGATGTCATGAGGACTATACCAAGCTGTTTAGATTATTAGGTTAGAAAAGAATCTCAAGTTAGACGGCATATAAAAATAACGAGGTTAGCCACACGGCCAATAGTTTTGAGGATGCTCAAAGTTACGAATGCTCAACGTTCAGTGCAATGCTCAAAGTTCAATCCTCAAAGTTCAGTGCCCTTACGAATGCTCAAAGTTCAGTTAATCGCACTGACTGATAGTTCGAAAGTTAAATGAAACGTCCAAAGTATTATTCGGTGCGATTAAGGTGGCTAAGATTACTCCTTGGCGGCCTTTCCTTGGTTGAATGATATCACTACCTTCAAAGGCCGACCCTTTTTGGAAACTTGGCAGCTTCTTTTATACCAGCTTTGGTTTTGGATGGATATATCAACTTTTATAGGACTGAACGTATACAAAAGGTCAGACCGTCTTATCTTTATCTCGACCTTTTTCTGAAGGAGTTTTATGTCTACAAATTTTCAGATTAATAATTTTTACATTTTTCCATTACCCAATTAGCCGTTGCATCAGCCAAATTGCCGATTTGCGTTCTTATTGCTCACTCAATCAGCACATCCCCTATATTTGTTTTGTTTATCCTACACCTCCCTTACATTTTCCACAAGTTGCAACGATTTCGGCCACATTGAACTTATCTTCGACATGATAAGATATGCTTTTATTTCTTACAGCGTATTGAATAGTATTACAAGAACTTCTGATTTGCTATATTGTCCCAATTCTTTGTACAAACGACAGCAAAGGTTTCTTAAAACTCCTTTCCGGGTATAACTTTGTTATCTAGTTATTTCCTCCATATCAGTCGGGCCGTGTGGCAGCGTCGCCATCGGTAAATGAAATATTCAAAACGCCAGAACCAAACAGCAGTGACGGCGCTACGGGTAGGCCAGGGTGGACCATGACCTCCCCCCCCCCAAAATATCCAGGGCCCCCCCCTCCCTCCCGACTCCAATACATTAACTCATCGAATATAAAGTAATAAAAAAAAAACTTGAAGGCTAAACTTAAAAACAAATGAATAAACTGACCTTTTATTTTTTAAATTTAATTTAATTTATTGATTTATTTATTCTTATTTTTGTAGCAACTTTTTAATGTATGTATAGCCTAATTTATTTCGTGTGTTTATGGGGCATATTTTACAAAAATTGGACTGCATTGAAGCTTACGTTACGTTCAGATTAATTTATTAAACAGAATAAACGTGCCTAATGCGCCTTCCTTCAAAACAGTCATTGGTTCACTCTTGTTTCCAGATGTGCCCACTGACGGCCCCTCAACAATTCAGTCCTGACGCCCTCAATGCCGAACGGCCTGGAAGTCATCAGGGCACCTCCCCTGCCAGAAACTGCCAAACGGTGCTGAATATTTTGAATTTTAATTCATTTCCCTATTATTCTAATTAAACTTCCAGTTTTAAAAACGAAACCGACGGAAGAATATCGTAGTTGGCTCGTCTTTAAGGGAGAGGTGTGCGCTGCCACGCCATGTGATCGCAGCAAATCAAAAAACGCATGTGGCCGCCGGTTTTACGGGTTGCTTACGCACCGTGGAACCGCGGCCAAGAAATCACATGGATTTTTGGATTGCATTCTTTAAGGAAAGATAATGAATTAGTCACTGGTATTAGACAATTAGACAATTAGCCATACCGATCACTGCAGTCGCAAGAGAAAACAAATCGACTCTTACTATAATTGGTTTAAACAGGTTTATTTCATTAACTTCCTCGAAAAGCCTTGCCTCGTAGTTCCTTGGCTTCTTTTGTCTTTCACTGCTGACTGTTTGACGGGTGTGGGCGTACGTGCAAACAGTGCGTTCATCATATTTATTGTGCGAAATTCGACTTAAGATGGGTGTAAGGAACATCGGTGATTTATAGAATATTTTAACGTAGCAAGTCTTTTCGTTAAAAACTAAGACAAGTTTTTCTTACAACTATTAATTTGGTTATAGGAAATCATCTGCAGACAGTCTCAATAGGCATTCGAACAGCGCATTTTTTTTTTGGGGGGGGGGCATATTATTTTTGTACTTTGATTGGGGATGGGTCAAGATTTTTTTCAGGGTTTCGAAAGGCGGATCATAGAAAATTTGGCGATTCCATTTTCATTTCCTCCGCCCTCCCATAAATAATTACTGGTCCCTTAGTCTTATTAATGTGATGGTCATACATTAACAGGCGAGGCAAGGACTTTGGAGCAGCGATCATAGTAGTGATCGCAAAACTCCATGGCTTCTGCAGAGAACCTAGGTTTCTATCGTACAGAAATAGCTGCATTAGATTGATTATTACCGTACTCAATCGTTGCAGTACGGAAAGAACCACGTAGTCACGCGGTAAACCACTGAACGCTTACTGGATTACTTACCGCAAAATCAAAGTTCGAAAACTGAACGGTGTTGCAGTCCTTTTTGTTAAATGACCATTGCCATAAGGCGTCTCACAGTTTGCACAGAAGCCTTAAAGGGACGACCACACAAAACTTAGGTTTGCTATAGACGGGCGACCATGACTTTCAAGTAACATCCTGTGAGAACGAGAAAGGCCCCCACTGTTAATTCGTTATGGTGAGGGGCTCCCAATAAAGGATTTCCATTGTAATGACAATGGCTGGTGTGTTGCCTGGCAACAGGAGAGAGAGGCTGCCAGGGAGGGTTTGGAGGCAAGCAGGCTTTGGCTCCTAGACCATCCCATTACCAACAGCTATCTTTCCAATCTATCTTGAACAAATACCAGGCAATAATGAAGGGATTAGTACTTTCCGAGCCAGCACTCAATTATAATGGAAACTCATAAGGCTTGTTAATACGGGAGCCGTCCGTGTTGCAGCTGCCGCTAATGAATCCAGCAAGAGAGGGGGAAGCGGAGGTTGGGACCTCCGTATAACGAAGTGCGTTGTTGTATAACGCGTGGTTGGGCGGAAAGTATATTGTGTTTGTGTGGTTAGTTGAGCAAAAGTTGGAGGTCGGGGGTTGGGGGAAGGGGGAAGAAGAGGATTTTTAGCGGATGACTCTTCCCATCAATATTCCCTCCTGATCTTTTTTTCCCCTCATTCTTCTCCGCTGTCCAGGTCTTCATCCTCATCCCACCCCTAATTTTTTATCCTGTATAACGCACTTATTTTCATGACACTATGTAGTGATAATAAAATTAAAACAAGCAGAACTTTAATGACGCTGCAACCTGCACGGTCTTCCGGTCTTTCGTACAGCCGTCGTTTGAACGATGTTTTTATTTCCCTTTGTTGATATCTTCCTCCCCCAACACTCGTCAGGACCTTAAGATTCATGACGCCTCTTTCTCCCCGGCCGATAATAACCTGTTCTTCAGATGGATGAGCCAAGGCCCACTGTGGTAAGTCTCTGACGCGTCGTGAAGGCTTGTTATTGCCTGCGCTTGCAGACATGTGATTCCAATGCTTCTATACTAATGTTTTTCAGCAATCGTCCTCAGTGGAGACTTGCTCACAGAAACGATGGTAGTGTTTAGCCGCCTACACTACATTGCAGGACGTAGGTTAAAGGTGGATTGCCACCAAATGAGTTAGTTGCAGCATCTATAGCCATTTACCGATATCTAGTTTCGTCTAGCCCTTACTTTCAACACGCGAAGGAACACACAAATGAATTTCTTTTTACACAACAAACAAGCCACGTGCCTCCTGGGCTGGCTTTCCGTGTAAAGTTGGTGCGCCCACGTGCACCAGGAAGCAAGCGGCAAAGTTAAGCCTAACGACATCACGGGCGCTTTATTCTATATATCGACCGTTTTGAACCGCTAGGTGGGCGCCATCAAGTGACAGCGATTTCGTTAACCTTGACCGCTTGCTACCTGGTGCACGTGCAGCCTTTTTAAATATTGAGTGAAAATTTGGGACGTCCGGTCGTGCACCTGTGTGCAACTGTACAGGCTAACAATATCACTCCCCCTAGATGAAACCTGGGTATTTGCGAACCGTTTTCAATCGGTGATAGTGCCACTTTAAAAGGGCATACCTTCTCTCTATTTTTGTGTATCCCACGCTTAAAGGCATCTTTTCACATTTTCTACTCCTTAATGCAGCGCCGTAGAATCTTCGAGCAATATAAAGAAAATAGCGGTAAATAAAAAAAAGAAACAACACTTTGTTGCAGCGCCGCGAATTTTCATAACTAAAACGAGATCACGTGACCCACATCAGCCTATTGGAGGACGGAGAATCTGGAACGTGGATGCTGTGTTTAGAATATGGGGAAACGCTATCGAAATGGTGAACTGGCGCCCTTCAATAGATTTTTGCAACATTGCCACATATTTGAGTGAATGATTCAAACCCGTCTCACACGAAAAATAAAAAGGGAAAATGAATAAGTTCGCAACATTTATGTGCGTTTTACCAAGAGTGAAAACACTCTTGGTTTTACCCACGTTGCAAAACTGAGTCGCGCATCATGAACGCCAGTGTGGAAGCTAAGCACCTTTGACTGTCGTTGAGACTTAGTCTTCTTTAATATAATTATTAAAGACACGTAAATACAAAAATAAAATAAGAACTGCTGCCCACAACCAAAACCACCTAATGCAAAGGCCGTATCAAATGATGATCAGATTATGATAGGCGACTAAACTGACGATTAGGGTGGTATGTGGTTGATAGTGCCCTCTCTTGACAACAACCGGCGAATTCGCAAACGAAGCGCATGTGAAGACGCCATCCGGCAACCGATGGCGCCACTTATCAAACCTGTATTGTCGATAAGTGTGTTGGTTTTTGCATATCACTGTGGAAGGTAAATTTGATACACCTTAGGAGGTTTTGTCACAGCATAACACAATAATGAAAAAATCCAGTTTCCATTTTTTTTAAATAATATTTTTTTGCCGCGAGAGAGCGCTGTCAGAGCAGCCGAGTGAACCCTGTTTGTTTCTGTGCCTATACTAGGGATGGGCGATATTGCGATATTTCGATGTTATCGCGATATACAACACACGCGATAGTGTTATCGCAATGATTTTCGTGTTTCGCGATCAAGGCAGCTTTGAGCTCATTTCGCCTGTTTCCCATCGTTGTCGACCATTTCGCTAAATACTGACCGATTTTGACGTTCAAATACACCATTTTAATCGTTTTTGGTCGCCAGCTTTCAGTAGTGCAAGCCAAAGTCTCTAGTTTCATCCGTTCTGAAATTATTTCTAATAAACCATCTAATCTACATTTTTCAACAAACATGGCCTCTAAAAGATTACAAAAATTGCTACTCACTGCCGATTTTAACAGGACTTATGTTTCAACATAAAGTGCTTGTCTGTTGATTAATTAAAATCAACATTTTCACAGCGTAACAAGTCACTAACCTATGAAGAAAATGTTCAGATTGTGTATACTTTTTTTTTTTGTATTAAATGTCTTTTTTGTGGGTATTATGCTTGTATGGTAATTCAAACACCTAAAACATTTGAAGTACTTAATTATTTTGAATAAATAAGAATACATTTTTTTCCGTAATTTTGTATTTATTAATTTATTTACATTTACATTTATTTACAGTTAAATTTATTAACATTACAACACCCATTTTATTTCATCGGATTTTTTTCTTTTCTGTTGGCCTTTTTTTGTCTTATAGATTCGGCACGTTTGCGTATGTACGTTACAATCATAAGCATATGGCAGCCAATGCGCCACACGCGAGAAATAGCTCCTGTGGGGTGCGGGCACCCATGGAATTTTTGAATCGTTGGCCAGGCTCGATGCACTCATTAAATAAAGCTTTTCTACACTGGTTTTGGTCGGATAAATTTTACCATATCTTGTTGCTTTCTTGCGTACCGTTGCTGTTAGTAGTGGTGATTTTTCGAACGCGTAGTCTGGTTTAGTAAGGGATGGGGAAGGGGGAGGTGAAAAGTGTCGATGACTTCTTCCTTGTGGCACCAACAGCCACATATTCAATTCTGGAAATTATTCAAACGACGTTTACTCGTTTGTTTCTTTTGAGTTACCACTACAAAATAAAAAATAAAAAAATAAAGCATCAACACCACGAGCAACGAAAAAAAAAAAAAAAAAAATAGGCATCAATTTCTATCTTTTCGTCCTTCATTAACTCTTCTTTCATCCGCAAGAATTCGGTGTCATTACAAGAGGGGCGCTGCACGTCATCGTACGAAGGTCAGTAACTTGATGGCCCGTGCCGACACAACAACCATCCAGATATACGTGTTTGCAATGGTGGTCTTTAGAAATAATAACATTTTCTGAACACTGAACAAGCCCGAAGTGTGTTCCTCCTAATTAGACTGAATTTTCACTTGATTACGCCGGCCATTTTGGGGCTTCTCGTACCAACAATGGTTCATTATAGTCGCTTGCTTAGCAGACAGCAGCGCTTCGGTCAACAAACTCTCTTTCGCTTCCAAACTAGGATTCATTTTCGCTTGATGAAGTCCGTTTGTTGAAGCGCTCTTAGTAATCAACGAATTCTATTCAGCTTTTATTTACGTTTACTAGGGCATTGAGACGCTGTAGTGATAGTGGATGCTATTGTAAATTACCTGAACACTAATAATTTTATTTCATTCGGCTTTCTGTGGGCTGGAAGAGGGGATAGGATGGGATGGGGTGGGGGGTGTTGGGGAAAGGGCAAAGTAGTTTGTTTACAAGAATCCCGTTTTCGAACGATTCGACTAACGTTAACGTTATGCTGCTGGATGTGCAGCCGTAATATTTTCAACGATTTTTTACTACGAAATATCTTAAAGCAAAATAGGTTAAAACGTATGTTAAAGCAAAACTGTCTTCACCAGAAGAGAGCATCACATTATTTTGTCGTCGTATGTGCAATGTTAGACATTGCCTTTTGAACACTTCAAATGTTGTACTGAATTTTGCAAACGGATTAATCGTTCCTGTGCAAAGTGTTTGTGCAAACATTTTTCCATTGTTGAAATAGAACAACGTTGCATTGTTGGTGCACCAATCTCGAAGGCAAGTTTCTCATGTAACAATGCTAAATCGTAACAATGGCGTTTTCGTGCAAAGCATCATATACGTTCTGGAAGAACGTAAATAAAGTTCCCCAATATTCAACAGAAAATCTCCTAGACGCCACATTTTAAATCCGTTTTTTACCAAGGGATTGACTAACGGTAAGTAAATAGACCTTTGGGGCCGTACTTGATGTGGAGGCTCGAGAAAAATGGCGCTGGGAGGTATATCCCTTTAATGTCAGTGTTGGTGATATAGTATTGCACAGTTCTAAGTCCAACATGTTTTGGCAGTCTAAGAAAGTAGTCAGACAAAACAATTAAAGAAGAGGGCACAGAGCGCAAAGTTTGCTGGTTAATAGGGTAAACCTTGGTGGCCTTTCCTTGGTTGAATGATATCACTACTTTCAAAGGACGATCTTTTTAGAAACGTGACGTCTTCTCTTATATCAGTTTTGTTTTGTGTTGGATATTAGGAGAAGCCGGGGCAAAATGGATTATAATTTGTTTAAGTGCCTGCTGTGGCAGAACTATAAGACTTAGCAAAACTTTGAAAACTGGTGACGATTTAAGAAACATTCGTTTTTCAGTAAAAAAAAAAAATTGACCAATAGCGTTGTTACAGTATTAATAGTTTTAAAACTCAAGTCTTGTAAAAAGTTGCATTTATCCACTTTGTAATGGGGCAAAGTGGATACCTACCTGGGGCAGAGTGGATATGTATTAAAAACAGTGTGTATAGCTGATCAAAAGAATGAAAAATCGTGCCACAAAAGTTTTTAGCCTTTTCAATAGCTACTACTTTCAGTTCGTTATCCTTGAGCTTCAGTCCGTTACACGTGAGCTTTTTTTACATAATTACGCACCATTCTAAAACAGAAAACAACCAAATTCCTCAGAGGTAAAAAGACTCTTTCCTTGCATGACCTTGACTGGAAGCACTAACAATATGTATCCACTTTGCCCCACTGTGCACCTTCATCCTTCGTCCTTAAACTATACTTAAATTTTCAAACTACATTATAGTACTACGTTATTCCGCAAGAATTCTTCGTCAAAATGACAACACAATTATCTTTCGATGAGGCATAGTTTCGAAGATATCACACGTTTCCCTCGTTGATTATTTTTTTCCAACCTGCATTGAATGCTGAAAGACATGCCACAGACTCTAGTGTCAAAATACCAAACTAAAGTGACGTCACTAATACAGTAGTGCTGCAGCTAAAAAAAAAAAATCAACAGCGCTCTAGCAGCGTTAGTTTTCTTGTAATACCCATTATCCACTTTGCCCCGGCTTCCCCTACAACTTTTACAAGACTTAGATCACACGAAACATAACGCCTGCCTTCAAACTACACTTTCAAGAAGAGAATGTTGATATGTATAAAAATTTTATCAACGTGATTAATAAGAATACTATAAGTTTCATAAGATTTTTCAGGTCCTATCTACTACCTTCATTCTGTGCCTTCATCTATAACAACAGGTGAAACAGTGCGATCTGCCCTGTGAAACGTGACGTCTTCTCTTATATCAGTTTTGTTTTGGGTTGGATATTAGGAGAAGCCGGGGCATTGTAACTAACCAACTTATCCTCTAACAACGACAAAAATCTTTTTGTTAAAAACTTTTAAAGAAGGCAGTAGGTTTCTCGCTACATAGTTTGACTGCTGAGAGCTTCAGTGAATACTGCCCAAACCAGTGGACAGCAACAATGCTGTGAGCTCAGTGATTGTAGCTCATACTTTTTGTTATTATTTCTGTATGAGCAAGAAATAATAACAATCACAGCATTGTTATCATCCGTTGGTTTGGGCTACAATCACTAAAGTTCGCACCATTGTTGTTATTCTTTGGTTTGTTATTCTTTCATTTGGTTATTCTTTGGTATGTGGTAGGTGTACGGTGTGCTACCTGGGTTATTTGTGATTAGGGTTTAAGTAGTTCGTAGAGTAGGTTAGATTGAGCAGATGATGTATTAGGTCGTAGTGCTCTTATTAAACAATCAATCAATCAATCTTTGGCAATGCTGAAAATCGCAGCATTGTTGTCATCTGTTGGCTCGGGCTACAATCACTATAGCTCACAGCTTTATTGTTGGCCATAGGTTTGGCCTACAATAACTAGAGCTCACAGCATTGTTGTTATCCGTTGGTTTGGCCTACAATAACTAGAGCTCACAGCATTGTTGTTATTCGTTCGTTTGGCTTACAACCACTAAAGCTCACAGTATTGCTGTAATCCGTTGGTTTGGGCTACCACCAGTAAAACTCACAGCATTGTTGTTAGCAGTTGGTTTGTGGAGTATTCACAGAAGCTTACAGCATTGTTGTCATCCTTTGTGTTGGTGCAGCAATTACCGAAGCTCACAGCAATGTTGTAATTCGTTGGTTTGGGCGACAATCACAAACTCACAGCAGTGTTGCCATCGACTAAAGATCCCAGTATTGTTGCCATGCATTGGTTGCACAACATTAACTTAAGCTCCCACATTAGTATCATCTGTTAGCATCCACAACAGTCACTGAAGCTTACAACATTGTTGTCATTTGTTGGTTTGGGCTACAATCACCAATGCTCAAAGCATTGTTGTCATCCATTGCCTGGGCAACAATCACATCTTTGTTGTCATCCACTGGTGTAGGCTACAATCATCACAGCATTGTTGTCATTCATTTGCATGGACTACAATCACCTACACTCACTCCATTGTTGTCATCCATTGGATATGGCTACAATCATCGACACTCACAGCATTGTTGTAATTCGTTGGTTTCGGCTACAATCACTGACGCTCACACCATTGTTGTCATCCGTTGGTGTGGGCTGCAACCTTCGACGCCCACAACATTGTTGCCATCCATTGGTTTGGGCTACAATCGCCGATACTCAAAGCATTGTTTTCATCCTTTGGTTTGGGCTCCAATCACTGATGCTCACAGCATTGTTGTCATCCATTGGTTTAGGCTAATCACTAATGC
>JAHWFP010250393.1:0-23065 GCA_023313725.1 Lithobius niger
AAAAAAATAATAATTTTAATTTTTGCGTAGAAGTGCGTGACAAATTTGTATTATCTATAAATGTAATTTTAAATAGTTTTTTTTAAGTTATCACTCAGACACAGTTAAGCGATTTCTTTGCGCGGCTTGGAAAAAAAATGACACGTTCGTGTAAACAGAAAGTGTTGCAAGGGAAGGAACGTTGGCATTTTTTTACTGTCAGTGTCGCCCTCGGCCGACAGAAAGCGGCAACGGAACAAATCGATCGCATTAGTGGCGTTTTTGGCGGCCGTATTGTCCAACCCAGTCGCGAATGCTCATGTTTTTCATCCAAGGTCCGGCCGGTACCGTATGTAGAGCCGTGTCTCAACTAGCGAGTTAATGCAGACGGTTTCTCCGGTACCTAACTCTTCTAAACCTGTACCCAACTCTCGGTGACAGCAAATGACGTTTTTTCAAGACGGGAGTAGCAAAAATGATGACGCGATGCCTTGTTGACGTGTAAAGAAAGGGTTGTGATTCGTGCGAAGTTCTCACTTCACACATAACGAGCTACAAAACATATAACGACCGCGATAATCACTGTAAACAGTCACCCTCCTAACATAATGTAAACAAGCAAGACTTCCTTACCTAATAAATAAAACAGCTAAACGTTGCTGCTGCACGAAGTCACAGTAACTGCTGACACAAACCACGAGCGGGAATGCCCTTCAAGCCCTCGAGTTTTTTTTCTTCTTCCTTTTTAGGAAGTTGAGTCCAACCTTGATCCTTGGTCGGTTGAAGGCTCGCCGACTCCTCAGCAAGGTGAGAACTATGTAGCACCCCTCACAACCTCAGTCGTTAAAATGCAGCACTCCAAAAAAAAAGTCGCAAACGACGAACACAAAGGCAACAACATTACGTGCCACTAAAATGAAAAGTAAGTGGAAATACTGCCATAAAAAATAAAAAAAAATACGTGTCTTCATGTGTGTAGGAATTCAACCCTCCTTGTGGTGCCTCTTCCCAAGACCCCTATGAGAATACACTATAGTGTCCGCGGCCTATCTTGATTTCTCCGCATAACGAACACAGATAATGGATTGTACGTTTTCAGTAGCAGAGTGCCTTGTTGATATCCAAGATGGGTACAAAAACAATGGCGGCCATCGATTAAAGCCACCCCATCCAGGAAGACGTAGCCGATCACAAAATACTTGCAGGACTCAAGATACACCGCGCTCACAATACAAAGGTAACTGCTAACTCGCCGATAGGAATTGATATCAACGAAGTGACAAGGTGTGCCAGAACTCTAGGTTTCCATCCCCTGACCAAGAGGGGGGGGGGGGGGGGCGATTACGAGATTTTTCCATATTGCTTCCCCATTGGCTGCTGATTTTGCTGCCTCCTCTGCCGTCACGATACAGCTCAACAGCTTACGCACATACGCACAAGTCAAACCGGGAATTCTCCAGTTTGCTTGCCTACTGTGACGTCACGTAATAAGCTGGGAGTGACCAACCTTACTGTACATACTATCGTTCCACCAGTCTTGAAACAGACGCTACCGCAAGTTAAGGGGAGGGGGGCAAATAAAACATTGTTTAAAAAAAAACGAAATTATTGGCTATAATACTCCCAAGTGCTTCTATGAAATCCATAATTTCTGTGTTTTGCACGAAACTCCTTTCCAGATTTAATGTTCCGACTTTAAAGGTCGAGGGAAATTTGTTGGAACGGAGTAGAGCTAAAACGCCAAACGATACATCTTATAGAAGCACGAGTGGGATTCGGTTTTACAATTTTATGTTTTTTTTCCGAAAAATGATGCTCCGAAGTAGCCTTAATTTCGTTTTATACGGTTTCGATTTCGATTTACAAGTAATTTTGATATACGATGTTTAGTTTTATGATGTTTACGATGTCAAGATTAGTAGTTGGAACTAATCTTGACGATGTTAACCTCTGTTTGGCGTAGCGATACTATCCCAACCCTCCCCCCATCCACCCACCACATTCCGTCATCCAACCTGAAATTTTGTTTGTTTCGGCACAGGTGTTTCGTATTAGGCCTAAACGACATTTTAATGTCGCTGATACACACGGTTTACATCTGAGTTCGTACGCAGTGGAGCTGCACGTGTTGGTCTCTGTTGACAGTGGATCTTTTTACATGGACCTAGTACACAGTGATGCTTATGTTAGTAATTGTATTTTGTGCGCAGTGGTGCATACGTGTGTGTAAGTAGCTACTCTTCGTTACTGTGAGTTTGTTGTAATTGATATTCTGTCGCTTGATTGTAGGTGCTTGTGTGTGACAGAGGGCGCACGGGTTTTGCCAAGGGCTCTCCGATAAATGGAGCAGATGAGCAAAACTTTTATTTTATATGATTGAAGTCCTCACTCCAGCAAAACTAAAAAAAAAGATTAATATCTCCGTTCGCATTCAGTATGTTTCTACCAAACTTGGCTAGATAGTAGATAACTGGGAACTGGCTAAAATTAGACGCCACAAACTACAAAAGAAGTGATATCTAAAACAAAACCCACAAGAATGTAAAAACCCCCCAAGTTTCAGCCAATAAAAGTAGTGATATTAGAACCAAAATGGCTGCCACCAAGTTGCTACATTAGTTGCCAACCTAATCCCACCGACAATTACCTCACACGTTAAATCAAAAACTTGACCATTCCTACCGATAGTAGCAATGGTCTGGTTTTTGATTTAACCTTTGATCTAATACTCGGTATAGGATTAGCTTGCCAGCAACTAATGTAGCAACTTGGTGGCAGCCATTTTGGTTCTGATATCATTACTATGATTGGCTGAAACTTGGCAGGTTCTTTCATCCATGTAGGTTTTGTTTTAGATGAACAAAAACTGAAACTTCTTAAGTCTGTGTTATCACGGGAAAAAACAAGCATTGAAATAAATACAATAATCATGAGCCCACGGCTCATAGTGGGTAACAGTGGTTGGGACAGGTAAAGCGACAGTTGAAGAATGAAGGACACAATTATGCTACGCGTAAAAGCCATCATAACCAATGCTCCGATTACGCTTGTGTTATTAAATTAATAGTAAAAGAGCGCCATAGGTTCCAGTAATACAAATCTACTAAATAGGTCTAAACATTCAGGCATGCAATACGACCACTGTTGATTTTTTTTTTGAAAAGGGGTAACAACCACCTTTCCCATCACACCCAAGAAAAAGCTCATTCTGAAAAATGGACCTCAGTCGGAAATACTTAGATTTATAAAACAAAATGTAAATGAATAAAAAAAATTAATAATATTTTGGCACAGCTTGGGGTGAAAAAAATTTACCCTAAATCCGTTGATCCCAGTCTAGACCCCAAGGCAATCGCCCTACCTCTCCCCCCCACCCCCCACCATCGCAACCACCTTATCGTATGCCAGATGAAAAACTCTTTCGTTTGGTAGCTCTTTGTTGGGGAGGGGGAAGCAGTGGTTTAGGATGAGCAATTCTGCAAATTGCATTCTTTATTCAAACATAATGTATGTTATCTTTTGTTAAGTAAAAAAGTGCCCGATTCCAGACGAGTTACATTAATGACCAGCCAATTTCTAATTTTCTTCTGCAGCTAAATTATCTTAACAGACGAAAGACAACGCTCTCTATTTTTTATTTTTCTATAGGAAAGTGATTGTAGAATGAATTTGGATTTTTTTGCCTTTATTTAACGTGTAGCACTGCCTTCCAAATCCGTCATCGTACCGGGAAAATATCGGGGCTCGGCCGTACTACAGCTACGCACTACCCTGCTCGCGAAGCGGACTCACATCTTGGTCGAATTGATACTACACAACTGTTACACTAAATTATAATCCGATAACTTCCACCGGTTATGCAATGATTACCTGATTAGCAGGAGCCGCTATTTGTTCGACATGACTACCCGAATTGTCAATATGCGTAGAATACTTGGACAGTACCGGCGAACGATGCGCAAAGTAGCCACCATTTTTTTTTTATCAGTTCGCTCAAAGAAGAACGATATAGGACTCCGTTTTCCGTGCGAAGTTATCAAAACGTGAAACTAACTAGTTCCATTCCGGTTCATCTTATTTTCCATACGGAAGCATAATTAGGGAAAATTTTTGATCAAGGACCTAAACCCCTTTATACGCAAACGTTTTAATCATAAACCGTTCAATACCCAAGCCTACAATTTGCTGGGACGTGTTCTCATCAAAAATCAAGGTTAATCGACCGACATTCAGGCACTTCCGGCCTGACGCTAATAAGTGATACCCATGACCCGTTCGAATAAACGACTTGAATGGGACGTAACGTCATTAGACAATATCCACGACGCAGGGTTCTTTTTCACCCAACTGTATTTCAAAAACTTCCATTAAATGCATAAGCAGTTAAAAATGTCAAGACTATAGCAACGACTTTGTTCTTCCGTCACTTTTTTCAGTGGTAGTCAAGTGGACTTTAAAAAACACGGCAAATTAAGACATCGTTGCTTCCTTGTAGCTAAGAGACTTTTTCAACCTAACTCAATGAAATAATAGCATTTGATCGTCGCATTTAACCACTACACGTAACCGTAAAGACTGTAGGACTTCATAAATTTCATTACTTTAAAAGACGTCGCACATTAGCTGCATTTGAAATAGTCTAGACACCATGTTGCAGGGATGAATAGGCCTACTCTCGAACCCAATTGCTGCTACTTACGAAATTAAGACGGTAGCTAAACAAAAATTAGGCACCAAAGCTGAAAATTAGGCCTAAAATGTAAAAGTCGACCTAAACCGGAAACGAAGCTGGTTTTGGAAATTCTAGCCAAATTGTATGCGCTGGGGTGTTATAGAAACGGAGCGTAACTAAAATTTTGTTGGGCGTGGAAGATGTGTGTAAATATACTGGAATTGAAGGCTGCTAACCAGTGGTGCAGCTTGCTAAGTATACGACACAGCCAGGTGCGTTTTGAATGCCTCGTTGACGAAAGCACGCGCCACATGCAACCTTAGAGCAATTACCTCATTTCGTTTCAACAACATTCAAGTCAGGTTACAACGAGAAGTGCTGTAAGAAAGCAGCGCTTGGTAGTGTCCAGCTGTTTTGGTTAGTCGTTATACGTCATCTCTAGTCAGGAAGAGAATGCGCTGTTTTCCGTATAATTTTTCGAAAGAGGCCAGCTAAAAATTGGAATTCGCGTCAGAAAATGATGGATTTATTTAGATTTAGATACAAATGGATATATTTAGATTTTGGGAATTGTTGGGTAGACGAAAGGGGGCCGAGTCGCCCTTCTTTGGGCGTGTTTCGCAAAGCTAAAGACGTAAAAAGTGCTAAGCTAAGTTGGAAATAGAATAAAACAGTGATATGACTATCGTTTAGCTTAGAGAAAGGAATTTAGCAGTAAATTTTAGTAAGAAAAAAACTTAGAAAAAAAAAATTACTTTGTTTACTATTATTCTTATTTTTATTATTATTGCGTGAATATACCACGGAACGGAAAAATATTTTCTGTAGAAACAGTGGTAATCCACCTTCACTACTAACACGAAAAAAAAATTCAGTTTATTTTAGTCTGAGGCTTATTTGGGGGATTAGTGGGTATCCGAATCAGTTCAGCCGACCAGGTCAGGCTAGGTCACCAGATTTAATCCGAAATTCCGGGTCACTGGGTCTGACCCGAAATTCCGAGTCACACTGGGTCACCGGGTCTGACTCGAAATTCAGGGTCACACTGGGTCGCCGGGTCTGACCCGAAATTCCGGGTCACACTGGCTCGCCGGGTCTGACTCGAAATTCCGGGTGACACTTGGTCGCCGAGTCTGACTCGAAATTCCGGGTCACACTTGGCCGCCGGGTCTGACTCGAAATACCGGGTCACACTGGGTCGCTGGGTAAGACCCGAAATTCCGGGTCACACTGGATCGCCGGGTCTGACTCGAAATACCGGGTCACACTGGGTCGCTGGGTAAGACCCGAAATTCCGGGTCACACTGGGTCGCCGGGTCTGACTCGAAATTGCGGGTCAGGTGCTCAGACCCGGTGAACCCACCGAAAACTTGACCCGAATGACCCGGTGACCCGGTTGACCCGATCCAACTCTGAAGCCGACGCCTCGTCCACCTCACAAGAATGGAGCTATTTTTACGTCCTTGGCGCATCGTAACGTTTCACGTCACTTCAAAATTTGTCTTAGCCCAGTCCGACCTTGTGTCAGTCCGTGCGCAGGACACAATCGGTGAAATATCGTGAAATGTATCGAAACTAGAACACAGCCCTGACAGGACTGGCTGCTCGAGGCTACATGGCGTCGCAGGATGGTTACCAGAGGGGTCAAAATCGGTCAACAAACGCCACACTCACCATTTGAGTGCGGCAATTTTGGCCTTGTAGGCACGAAGTAACGCATCGCTCTTCAAGAAATTTTCTTCTGTCAGGGAAGGGCTTAACTCCAATTTTCATAAAAATTGCACGAAAATTACCGAAATAATTTAAAGGTACATTCCTCCCGTTTGGCTTTCCTGTACATCTCAGTTTTGCAACATTACTTCAGACGCGCGTGTCGATGTTACAAAGGCATTCACTTTCCTATTTTTTTCCCTTCGTGAGAAACGGTTTGGTCACATTCACTCTGACCTTCATAAATGTTGCAAAAGCTCTTTCGCGTAGGACGCTCGTGTATACAGGATGCCAAACAATGGCCACCCCCCCCCCCCCCCACACGCCCCCGAGTAAACTAAGCGTGATAAGAAAAAATGAAAGTACCGATAGGTAGCCCATTTTATTGTGGATTTACACGCACAAGCTAAATATTCAGTGTTTACTCCATTGGCGTCACGAACAGATTGAAGACAGGAGGGTAGTAAGACAAAAGTAACTCAAAAAACTCCGTGTTAAACTCCATTTCCAGAAGCACGGCATCGTTGAGGTCCTCCATCCTGGTGCGACTAATTCGAGATGCTAGAGGTTCAGACTGCATCCTTTTTTCAACATTGTTCTTGAAGACGGAACAAAAGTTTTCATTCAGATTGGGAGAATTAGGGCTACTCTTCATTACCAAAGAAACACGGAGCTTTTTGAGTCACTTTTGTCTTCCTACCCTGATTCAATCTTCAATCTGTTCGTGATGCCAATGGAGTGGACACTGAATATTGAGCTTGTGAGTGAAACCTACAATAAAATGGTACTTTTTGGTACTTTCATTCTTTTTCCTATCACGCTTAGTTAACTTTGTGGAGGGAGAAGGGCTAGCATCGTTTAATGCACGGTGGTGACGTCACGCTAACACATCCCCACGCTAAAAGTGTAGTCGTTATACTATACGGGTAGTCTGAAAACCCACACACGTCACCGTGGGTTAATTTCGATAACCCACACTTTTTTGATAATCTAACACTTTTTTTCGGGGTCTACACAACCCCTGCTCCACCATCTGTGACATATAATGACCGACTTTACAAAACCGTCGTACACAGCACAAATTCAAACAGAACACCCTATTGCAACCAGCATAAACAGGCACATTTGCAACCTCGACATATTTCATACAACCCCACCCCCCCCCCCCCAAAAAAAAAAACCTCGCGTACTATGCCAGTTCCCCTCCCCCCCCCACCCATGGAGGAATGGTTCAACCCGGTAACCTTTCGTTCCGACGGTACGAAAACTAGGCTACTGACACCTTGTAAATACACCTAAAAACCTACGAGACTCAAGCGAATAGCGTATTTATACTCTAGTCTTATTTAAAGTAATAAAGTAGAAAATATACGGTTTTACAGTAAACACAACAGTCGGTGACTGGGACTGGGTAACGGGGATGTCCTCCCGTATGTGAGACTTTCGTAGACAGGAAGTTTAAACCGGAAGTTCCAGTTCAGGAATTTACATATCAGTCGTACGTTAACCTTCTTAAATTCATTACGATTCACAAATAAAATTTTCAAATAATTTTTGTTTAAATCGCAAATAAGACAATATGTTAGCTTGACGTCACACTTCACCATTAAAACACATATCCGTGAGCTGTAGCCGGTTTAACGGCGATTTTTGCTCGTTTGCTCTTAACGGCTATTCCTATATCTCGGGGGTGAAGGGAAATCCACTCGCGCTGTATTGGACTATAGCCGTTTCTCGCAAACGAGCAAACATCGCCGCTAAACCGGCTATAGCTCACGGATATCTACTACTTGTCACCTCTCAGTGAGAAGATATGTCCTTTTAAGACTCAATTACGCATTACTCAAATCGTATAGACGATAGTGGTGTAGCATGGAGAATTCTAATATATAATCGTTCGCCGATCATTATTCCCATGCGAGAAAATTTGTAAAGACTAGGGTGGTAAAAGCAGAAATTATTTATAACAATTTACACGAAAACTATGCATTTAGTATTAAATTTACAATGAAGAGAATTGAGACTGCAGTCCCCGGATGCTACAATGCTTAAACTGCAACATTTGGTAAAAATTGATTTGGTTAGGTTAGGTTCGGGTAAACAAGCGGCAACTGCCTAGTCGCAAGCCGTCTTCTGTACACGTCCTTCCCACTTTCGGGCCACTTCTGCTTCATACTTCCGTTTTTTTTTGTATTCATTTTAAGTAATTTTTGGACTCAGTTTAATTCGTTTGTCTCTATATATTGAACTGAAACGTTTCTCCATCCTTACACTCTCCCCGTTTGCTATTTTATATAAAACCTTTCTCCTCCCAGTCTTTGGTTATTGCTCTCAAATTTGTCGTCCCTACAATCTTTACTCACTTAATCGTCTTAAAAAAATTGCCAACGTCGCCTTACCAAATGGTGTCACACTATTCGTGCCTTACCTTATTCCGATCGCCTACGTAAACTTGGGCTTTCCTCCATTCATGATCGTTTTCATCGTTGCGACATGATACTTATACCTACCAACTTCTTCACAATCTCCTTGACGTGGACCCTGTTCTTTCACTCGTTCCAAATTTCAACCTCACTCGCGGCCACCCTCTCCGTGTTTCTGGCACTGCCTCTCGGATTAAACTAAACTTTCACTTTTTCACGGAAAGGCTTGTTCGACCTTGGAACTCCCTCCCTCAATCTGCTGTTTGCGCTCCTTCACTCAACGCTTTCATATCACGGTTTGACGCTCTACTTGTTTATCTTTTTGGGGGTGGGGGGGGGCGGGGGTTGCTTCGTGCACCATCAATCTCTATTTCTATGGTAGTGTTCCATATATGATGAACTTTTCGGCCACTTTCGGTCACTTGTGGGCTATACCTGTTTTTTTTTTGTTCATATTAACTAATTTTTGGACGTTGAATCTAATAGGGCAGCGTCAAGTGACGTCATATTGCCTACGAGATAGCATCTGGAGGGCATAACTACAAGGGGCACTAGATTAAAATGTAAGTTAAAACAACGGCATTTCTAGTCAAGACAGAGCGGATTTCTTAGGCTTAAAAAACCGTTTACTCTAACAACAAAAATCGCGCGTTATAGGCTTAAGAAATCCAGTCTTATAGCATTGGCTACAGTAAGACGCCCTTATTTTCCCCTCCAGTGCCCCTTGCAGCTAACCCAGTTACCGGCTCCACTATACAGTTATGTACAGTAATACTACGTTATGTCACTGCTCTATAGAGCAGCGTCAAGTGACGTCATATTGGTTACGAGACACATTTGGAGGTAATAACCACAAAGTGCACGAGATTAAAATGTAACGAAAAAAACCTTACTTCTAGTCAAGACAGTGCTTTGAGAGCGAATTTCGTAGGCTGAAAAGAACGTTGTTTTCTCCAACAACAAACATCGCGCGTTATAGGCTTAAGAAATCCAGTCTAATAGCATTGGCTTCAATAAGGCGATTTTCCTTTCTTCCTCCAGTGCTCCTTGCAGCTAACCAGTTACTGGCTCCACCATAGAGTTATACACAATAATACAACGTCGTGTCACTGCCCTAGAGTGTAAACGGTTTGTCTCTATCTGGTACCCTTCCGTATGATGGACCAGCTTGTCGGCTACTTCCGGCCACTTGCGGGTCACTTCCGCTTCATATTTCCGGTATTTTTTTTGGACTAACAAATTTTCGGATGCTTCATATTTCCGGTAACTAATTTTTGGACGCTGAATCTAATGATAATAATTAGTCAGAAGACTAATAATAATAATAAGTTCTTTTATTGCAAAGCAATTCTCGAAGCTTATAGAAAGCTTGTGTGAGATTTTACAACATCTTATTCTCATGTGATTAATAATTACAATAAATTATACATACACATTATACATACACATTATACATACACTTTATACATACACATTATACATACACTAAATATCACACAAATATATATTACTTAACGTTTATAACTTCTTCATAAATTATCGGCGCTTCTCACTGGACTTGTAACATATATTTAACTGATTTATTATGAGGTATTTTTTTAAATTTATCCTTAGTTCTTTCATATTTATATATGTTAACATATTTTCTGACAGTTCATTAAATAATTGTGGTATGTAATACTTTTTCCCTCTTTTTCCATATGCATTATTCCAACTTGGCATCTCATATCTCCTTTTTCCTACTCTTATTTTATCTAAATTTTTTGTGGTTACTTTGAATGCATTGCTATAATAATTTTTTGTTATTATTATATATTTGTAAAGTTCCTTTATTTTTAATATTTCACACTCTTTGTATAGTTCAATGGTTTTTTTAATCTTTATCTTTTTTCCAAACAGTACTGTAATTAATTTATTTTGTACTTTCTGTAATCTTTCTATAATATACTCTGATGTATTACCATAAATTTCTATTCCATAGCTTAGTATACTCTTTATCCATGCTTCATATATCATTTTTTTTTGTTTTGTATTTAAAATATGTTTTAATTTATATAATTTTGGTATCAATTGTCTTAATTTTTTTATAATTCCAATTATGTGTTCTTTAAAATTCCAAAATTCATCAATTGTTAAGCCTAAATATTTTGCTGTTTTCTTTTTTTCTAGTTTCCTGCATTCTTCATTACATTTACTTTCTACTAGTCCTAAGTTTAAATTTTTACAATTTCCATAATGTTTTATTATCCATGCTTCTTTTGTTTTTTTCATTTTTGGTACTGATATGTCCATTTGAATAGTTTTTTCCTTACTAATATAAAGTTCATTTTCTATAAAGTAGTCATTTAATATGTTAAAGTCATATTGTAGATTGTTCATCATTTCATCATATTTATTATTTATTGAAATTAGAACAGTATCATCTGCAAAGAGAAAAATGTTTGTTTTTTTAATATTTCTACTAATATCATTTGTATAAATTAAGTATAAAAGTGGTCCTAGTACTGAGCCCTGTGGTATTCCATCATTAACCATTTTTGTGTGGCTATATGTATCTTTTAGCTGTACTATTGTCTTCCTGTTATTTAGGTAATTTTTTAGTAAGTTGTATATTTTTCCTCTTAATCCTAAGTTGTAACATTTTTGTAATAGTATCTTTTGATCAAACGTATCAAATGCTTTCTGTAAGTCCACCAGTATTATTCCCACATATTTACATTCATTTAAACCTCTTGTATTAATTCATTAACTTTTGATAATAATTCAGTCGTATTTCTATTTTTTGTGTATCCATATTGTAGTGGAGATAAAATTTTGTTAACATCCAGAAAATTTCTTATTTTATTTGCAACAAATTTTTCAATCACTTTATCTATTATTGACAGTAAAGCTATAGGTCTATAGTTGTTTAGATCCTTTTTTTCTCCTTTCTTGTATATTGGTCTTATAATTTGTATTTTCAACATTTCAGGCCAAGTTTCTTTTTTAATCATAGCATTTATTAGTTTACAAATTGCTATTGATGTATTATTCTTTGACTCCTGCAAATGTTCAGTTTGTATTTTGTCGAATCCTGTTGCCTTAGTATTTTTTAGATCCATTATTATATTTTTTATGTCATTTTCATTTGCATTATCCAAGTACATTGATTTCTTAGTTACATTTCTATTTTTATCTTTTTCCTTTTTAAGATGTTTACAGAAATTTCCGTTTTTGTATAATTCATGTTCTTTTTTATTTTTTTGTTTAATTTCTTGTACCTGTTTATTAAAATTTATATTAAAGTTGTCTACTATTTCTTCTTCTACTATAATAATGATAGTAATAAAAAGAAAAATCAAATGCAATGACAAACCTGGATGATGCCGGGCATTATACGGTTGAATTACTTGGGTTATTAGTAGACCATTCGAAGTGAAAAATCTTACAAACTGTTTACGCCTTAGGGCCACTGTCGAACTGGCCATTTTGAGGACCCTCGGCTCAAATCCTGAAAGCCCCCCCCCCCCCTTCCCCCACCCTATCAAGGTCATTCAATACTTATTTTTGAACCCTAAGAGATACGACGCAAAAGTCAATTGCAAAGTTGTGCAGGCTGACAAAATAAACTCATACAGAAAGCAGAACTGAAACTGAACTGAACTGAACTAGCGTTATAATTACAGGAGCTACGAACAAAACAAGAACGGCATTGCAGTGAAGCAAACGTTGCTTGCTGTATTGGCGTGATCTACCTTTAATCACATATAGTAGAGTTGGTACGCTTTCATCATGATTCCATAATTATGAAATGACGTTCAGCAGTACTCCACTCCTAATAGTACATGTTGCAATGAATAACGGTGTCTATTGGGGAAAAAGGGATATGCATTCACTGCAATGTCTTTCTTGTTTTGTTCACAATGCTTGTAATTATGAAGCTATTTCAGTTCTGTTTTCTGTATGAGGTTTATTTTGTCAACGGAACAAATTCTTACCCAAGACCCGAAAACAAGAGTAAAAAATCTCGTTAAAGTAAACAAACGGGTGCATTTATTGCAATTGAAGAAGTTCTGAAAATTGGCTTTTGAAACTTGTCAAAGACACTATAATTGCTGAAAGGAATTGTTTTATGTGGCTCCGATGGAATTGAAGCATCCCCACTCCATCGCCACCTTAGCTGAATTCTCAAACCGCATTTTGGATTGCAATTTGTTTACGCTTTCCAACAAAATTCATGGATGCACTGACACGTTCCCCTTTTTAACTAAATACAGATGCAAACCTGTTTACGTTGCCTTTTGGACTTATATGTCAGACTGCCTGTGCGCTCAGGCAGTCTGACATATAAGTCCAAAAGGTAACGTAAACAGGTTTGCATCAGTATTTAGTTATGTCTTGTGAGCCTTTGGCTTTCCCGTCTTTAGTTCCCTTTTTAGTTAACGATCAGTTCAGATTCTTCTGGCACCCCAGCAGCCCCCCCCCCCTAAGAAATAATCTATAATGTGAGCCTTTTACACAATCTCCTCCGTTCCCGTCTTCCCATCCAATAATCCTCCCGTTCGTCCATGACCATCAGTTTGCTTCAGGAAATGTATTGCTGAAAAAATGTTTCTTTTTCTACGGAATAACACACACATTCAAATTGACAATGTTCTTTATCGCTGAATTACAATTATTTAATGCTGTCGTCATCTCTTTGTTGATGTCACAAAATTGAGACGCTCTTTTCTATTCTACGCTAATGGCGTAGAACCAGTTCCTTTTTGGGTTACTATGATTGGTTCGGTGTTACCGGTGAGGTCGGGTGGTGGAATATTGCCTCTTGGTCTTCGACAAGCCTACAAAAGTAAATGAATTTAAGAGTGTTTCGTGAACCAGTGGAGTTGCAACCCAGTGAAAGACAACAAATTGTCAACAAATCGCAGAAACAACCAGATAGGGGAAAAAAAATAATAATTCTAAGTAAAAAACTAACATCAATACTATACTTCCACGATTTTGATGTAATTTGATTTAAATTTTTCTTTCTATTGGGAATTTAGGGCGTAAGTTTTTCTTGACAGTAGTTTACACTAAATAAAGATCTACCACTGCAGTAAGTTAGGTCACTAAAAATTAATTAAATGGGTCTCAGGAGCGCACGCATGGTTTTTTTTTTTCTTAGCACATGAAACGTTTTTTATGACATTGCCTAAAAAAAGTACCACTCACGCATCAGCACTTCCACCAAACATTACCTGGAGCCGATGGCCATATGAGCTCTTTGCTCCATTCACACGAGCGCCAAACAAAAAAAAAAACGAGTTTAAGGATCGTTCAGAGGCAAGTCACAACTAAAATCTTGGCTCTAAAGAATGACTTTTTTATCAAATGTGCAACTTTCGCACGCTGATCCTGGTATTAAAACATAAGACTTTGTTCTCCACAACAAAATGTAAGCTACTGATTTCGTTTTGTTTCGTAAAAAAAAAAAGCCGTCGCCCGCATCTGAAAAATCACGAATAAAACGTAATAAAAAAAAAACACCGCCCGCTCGTATCAGTTACCGGGAATCACTTAATTAAATTTTAGCGGCCTTATGCTAATTAATAAGATTAAAATAAGCATGAATAATCCTCTTTTAGGCATATTTATTTGTAGTTTACCCTAGTTTTAATCAGGTTTAACAAGTTAATTTTTCCGTTTATTTACTTTTTATTTATTGATAATCTCTTTATTTATTTAAAATTTTATTCTTTTACTATTATCTGATCCAACAATGTTCAAAATAATGTTGACAGCATAATCTGAAGAAACTGAATTGTCGCAAGGTGCACGCATGTGCGTGGTTGTAATTTTTTTTTAAATTTTTATTTTCGCTAACAGTCGATTGAACTACAAAGTGCACTTCTTTAACGCTGTGAGATCGGGATTCAATTTTTAACACGCATCCTCAGTTTCATCTGCGTTTTTCCATATAACTATGTCTGAGGAAGTTAAAACAGGCTTATTTTAAGCGGGCGTAGCTACTTACTTAAACATCGGGGTGACGTACTTTTCTGAAATTTTCTTGGTTTCGTTTTATAAAAAGCTACTAGTTTAATTTCCACTTGTGATCTATAAAATTCGTAATGGCCACCGCACACGAACTTAAACCATGCGCCATAGCTGTTTGCCGTGACGTCAGCATGAGTTAGCCAATGACGAACGAGAACAACGGTTGTTTGGCCGTCTGATTGGACTAGCCCAGTCACGTGATATGCACGTCACAGCAAACAGCCATGGCGTGTGGTATAGGCTTCATGGAGGAGTTAAAGCCTATTCACCGAGTGACAGACTTCAGCATCTAGCGCTGTCTACCATTACTTAGGTCTATGTATCGCTCGATGATTTCAACAAGTTAAGGAATGCGCAAGAAAAATTCTTTTTACACAGCAAACAAGCCACGAGCCTCCTTACTTATGGATTGTAAAGTTGGTGCGCCCAGGTGCACCAGGAAGCAAGCGGTCAAGGTTAACGATATAAATGTCATTAGATAATTAACTAATCTAATCTAACCTGATCTAAGTAACTATCACTAGGTGGCGCCCATCTAGCGGTTCAAAATCTGCGTTTCAAAATGGTCGATATAATAGCTGGAAAAAAAGCGCCTGTGATGTCGTTCGGCTTAACTTTGCAGTTTGCTCCGTGGTACACATGGACGCACCAATTTACACTCAATAATTAAGGTGGCACGTGGCTTGTTTCATAAAAAAAAAATTTGTGTGTTCCTTCGCTTGTTGAAAGTAAGGGCTAGACAGTACTATAGACAGCAGTTAATGGCGGTTGATACTGCATCCTGTCATATGGTGGCAATCCCCCTTGAAGGAACACAAAATTATCTTTAAAAAACAACTGTTCGGTTATTGCGATTCCAACCTACGAATTAAAAAGCACTCCCGCAAAATATATCTTTCTATAGTGGTTAAAATAGACTGAAATTAAAGATGGCATATGTAGCCTATTTAAAAAAAAAAAGTGCGAAATGCGCTTATATAACACTACATATACATGACTTACCCTTCTGACTTCTGTCTCAAAACAGCGTGTGTAGTCGCGGTTCTGAAAAGCAAATAAAACTAATTAATACGTTTACTTGTATCACGGACTTATTGCACTACGTACTTATGTACCATCATACTTATATACTATCACACTATCACCATGCTCGTATTCAGATTTTGCCGTTGCGTTGGGGACGAAAGGTCTATTTCTAGAGGATATTACTTTGAAGCTATACGTAACTATAGTAATGTTAGTTCTTTGAGCTGTACGACACTTAAAACGTACTGATGGGCATGTAGAGGAACCTTACATCTTAAGAGCAGAAAGATATATATCAAGGGGAGGTGTGTGTGTGGGGGGGGGGGGACGAGACATTGATTGCAATTGAATAAATTCTGGAAATAGTTGGCTTTTTACACGTTACAGAGGCACTGGACTTGCAGAAAATCAATTGTTTTGCAGGACTTCAAGGGAATAAAGCAACCATCTCCTTTCGCTCAGGCCAGAAAAGGGAGTGAGGCATTTTTTGCCAAGCAGAAACAATAATAAAAAATGTACGAGTGAACAAAAACGAGTTTGCTGTATGACAATGAGAGGGAACAATTGAACAAGGAGACAATAAAGATGTGAGGGAAAAATGGCACAAGGATAGTACTCAGATGGAAAACAGGAGAAAACAATCCACCTTGCATAAGGAGGACATGAGGAAATTGTACAAAACAAGCAGAATTAGCTACTACTGGGGGGAAAAGGTGTAGTGGCACAAACGGTTCAGGTCAAACAAACAAAAGTGAAATCAAACTACCACTGGAGGCGGAGATGCAACAAGTAGAAAAGAGTGACAAGGGAAATGCTTTCCACAATTGCTATCAATCAAAATACCAAGATCTCTTAGGAAATTTTTACAGGGAATGAGGTTGCCATTGAAAGAAAGTACGAGTGTTTTGTATTTAACTATTTTTCATGTCTAAACACAGTGCAGCACTTGTTGAGATATTAGAGATTACGCGATTATTAAGAACCTGGCGGACGACAGCTTTAATAAGATCAGTTTTAAGAAGAATGATCGTTAGGGAGCCGTACACTAAGACGTCATGCAAGGTGGAGAGGGGGAATTCACGGCAGCGTGGCAGTTTCGGACAAAGGAAGGAGCGTAGATTTGTGACCTTACACATAACTTTCCTGTTACCAACTTCTAAACGGGATGAATAGCAAAAAAAAGTTGTGATAAAATGTGACGGGAGGAGTCATGTTTAAAACGAGTCCATCGCTCATCATTTGCGCTATATCATTTATGCACGGCCGCAACTGATTGAGACAACGATACATTTTCAGATCCTCAGCAAAGAGAAGGCAAAAACAGTAAACCAGAGGGGAAAAAAAGAGAGCTGCTAATACAAATATTAAATAGGGTTGGAGCCAAACCGAGCCCTGTGGAACACCAGACGCAACCGGTAACCAGCAAGAAAGGGGCCCACGCAGCAAGATACGGAATCTGCGGTTAAATAGAATTAGAAATCCAGTGAAGAAGGTAAGTGCTAAGGTCCAAATTGTGAAGTTTGGAAAGAAGAATTGAATAGCCAAGAGTGTCAAAAGCTTTTTAAAGTCTCGCTGGAACTGAGAGGAGAAGAGTTAAAAATTGTTCAATAGCTGTAAGAAGATTCGTTAAACAAGATTAGCCTTTCGCAAACTGGTGTTGTGAAAAATGAATAAAATTAGCATCATCCACGAAATTATTGAAAAAAATTGAAACAAGTTTTTTTTTTCTAACACTTTAGCAGTAGTTGAAGCGAGAGGACGGTTATTCTCCACAGCCTGCAAACAATCAGATGCAGAGCTTTCTCGGACCCAATTTTGAGTTTCAATTTTTTTTGCCCTTTCTCCCCCCCCCCCGATGCGGCCGGCACCCAAAAAAAAAAACATTCCCGAGTTACCCACTGCTTTACCTTCTTTTCAAGTTCTTTGGCCGGCTCGTCAGCAGACTCGTATTTGGTCTTGCATTTGTCGACCGCCTGCTGTAGTTCAGTCAGTTTCTGTAAAACAAAAATTATTCAAGTATGGAACCACGTACCCAAGCTTTAACGTTAACTTTACACGAGTTCGTAACCAAGCGGCTGTATTATAGTGGGAATTTTTACCAAAGCAAAAAGAAATATGACTGCTGATACATTAAGTGGGTTTAAAATATGTAAAGGAAGAACGCTATTAAAACAACGCAGTAAAATGCAAAGGAAAACAAGTGAGTAGCAAAAATGAGAATAATTAAATTCCCTTACTCGTAATATGTGACATTTTGTCCGTAAGGGAATTGAAAATTTTTCGTCCTAAACAGGGTCGTATTGGGCGGGATCGAGCCTCCCCGGGAATGTGCTGTAGGGGCTCGAGCAATTTCGGAGGGAGGGGGATACCCCAAGCTTGTGTATTTTTTAGAAATTTACGTGAATTTGAAACTTTTCCTGAAACTTAGGATGCAATTTTCATGGGAATTCATTTGAAATGTTTAATGTTTTTTTTTTAAACATGGGCCTCCTGAAGTGAGGGTGGGGGGGGGGGGGGAGAAGGGATCTGGAGAAGAATCGTGTAAGTTGGCGCATTTTAATGAAATGAACGTGAATTTGAAACCTTTTCCTGCAACTTAAAGACACAATTTTCGTAAGAATTCGTTACAAATTTAAAAAGAAATGTTTATTTGCACCAAGGGCCTGCTGTAATGTGTGTGTGTGGGGGGGGGGGGGGGCGTGGTCCGTGGTGGAACCCTGGAAACTAGCTTATTTTAAAGAAACCTGCGTCAATTTGAAACGTTTTCCTTAGAGATACAATTTTCATACGAATTCATACCAAATTTTAGAAAAAAAATTTTTTTTAAGAAGGGCCTCCTGTAGTGGGGGCCTTCCCGGGGATTTATAGGGTTCCCGGGCCGCCCAATCCGACATTGCTCCCAAAGAAGTGTCCTGGCCAGTATTGTCTGAATTTTATTCGTTCTTCGTTTTTTTTTTTTACCAGTTTAATAGTGGTTAGTAAGTATGTTATAACTACAGTTATAAAATACTACACCTTAAACACGATAAATAAGTGGTACCTCAATTGACAAAACTAGTCTATTGCTTGTAAATGCAATATGCCTTCAGTCTACAAGACTTATACCCGAACAAGACTTACGCCTTTGTCGTTGTTGTTGTTTTTACTTTAGGGAGCCGAACCCAAACCGGGTTGTCTGGCTTTGTTGTTGTTTGTGCTTAGGGAGCATGAACCCAAACTGGTTAAAATGAAATACGAAGTTAAAAATGAGCAGTTTTGTGTATGTTCGTATTTAAGTCTTTTCAGATAAACTAACTGAAGTAAAAAATTAACAGTTTTGTGTATGTTCGTATTTAAGTCTTTTCAGATAAACTAACTGAAGTTTTTCTGTCCAGGAGGATTACCAATAACTGAATAAGGTAGGTATAGGGGGTTATATTTTGCTCTTGAAGTTTTCATTTGTTGTTCTGGCATAGATCTTGGGACAATGCATAGTGTCCCAAAGATGGACAGTGTCCCAGTGAACTTGTTACGCAATAGACTAGTTTTGTTGTTCTGGTGTACGTATTGTAAGGCTGAATTTGCATTGAATTTGTCAAGCAATTGTAGATTAGTTTTGTTGTTCCGGTATAAGTCTTGTGAGACTGAAGGCGTATTGAATTTGCAAGCAAGAGACTAGTAATTTTGTTGTTCCAAATGTAGGTCTTGTAAAGACT
Organism: Lithobius niger; assembly: GCA_023313725.1. Lineage (NCBI taxonomy): Eukaryota > Metazoa > Arthropoda > Chilopoda > Lithobiomorpha > Lithobiidae > Lithobius > Lithobius niger. The sequence continues at coordinate 19,524 of JAHWFP010250393.1, forward strand.
GAAGGCACATTGAATTTGCAAGCAATAGACTAGTTTTGTTGTTCCAAATGTAGGTCTTGTAAGACAATGTGTATTGATGTTGTCAAGCAATAGATTAGTTTTGTTGTTCCGGTATAGGTCTTGTAAGACTGAAGGCATATAGAATTTGCAAGCAATAGACTAGTTTTGTTGTTCCATCCAAATGTTAGACAATGTGCATTGAATTTGTCAAGCAATAGACTAGTTTTGTTGTTCCGTGCACGTTGAATTTGTTGAGCAATACAGGGTGTAGCTGAAAGGTCGGGCCAAACTTTCAGGGTGTAGTCTATGATCAAAAGTAAGACTAAAAGTCCAAGTCCAAGTGACACATCCTTCTTGCAATTTCATTACTTCATAATATAGGTCGTAATAACTTTGCGGTTGGGGCAGTAACAATGGAGGAAGGGAAGGGGGAGCAAGTTGCGGGGAGGGGGTCTCTTTAGTAGCTTTACTGAAACAAACACTTCGTCGCCATGCAGAGCACCAAAATCGCCAGTCTTCAGTTTAGGAGAGAGAAATTTGTGCGTTTTGTGACTACAAAAGGTGCTCGATGTGCCCAACCATGCGATCCAACACAGGCAAGGGTACGTCTTGCCATTGACTGGCGAACACGTTCAAAGACACCGGGTGTATTTCGGATCGTATGGCAACACTCGATAACCCGCTGCCGAAGGGCTTCCTCGTTGTCGACTGGAACTGAATACACAAGTGACTTTTGGTGTCCCCCACAAGTAAAAGTCAGGTGGATTCAGATCTGGTGAACGTGGGGGGCCACGCATGCGGTGCACCTCGACCAATCCATCGAGCTGGGTAGGCACGATTTAGGAATTGTCGTGCTAGGAGGCTACGATGTGGTGGAGCACCGTCATGCATGAACCACATTCTTTGTCTGTTATCCAATGAAACATCCTGCCGTAAGGTAGGCAAGACTCGTGTTCGAGAAACCGTTGGTTTCACCATTTAGACGTGGCGCCAACACATAGGGACCTATTAATTCGTCACCAACAATACCCACCCAAATGTACAGACTAAAACTCTGTTGGTGTCCACCTGGGACAATGTCGCGGTTTGGCCAGACCTTTCAAAGGACAAAAGAAGTTAGCCGCGCTCTCCCCCCCCCCCCCGGGGGGGCCCCCCCCCTGGGCCCCCCCCTCCCCCCGCATTTCCTCATCCGCAAAGCGTTGAGATCTCAAATCAACGTTACATTATGAAGTAATGAAATTGTAAGAAGGATGTGTGAATTGAAGTTGTTTGGACAAATTAGGTGGGAAGTTATGGAAAAACTTCAACGTTTTACTCCTAACTTTGGGGGGGGGGGGGTCTGTAACGAAAAACGGATGCATTTCCGGACCCATGTTATAGAACTTTTTAGTCTTACTTTAGATCATAGACTACGCCCTGAGAGTTTGGCCAGATCTTCTAGATACACCCTGCATACTATTTGTAGACGTTCCATAGTTTTCTTTCGTTTAATTCTTTGTAGCCTCGATTTCGGTGTTAACAAGTTCGCAACAAGTTTGCAAAATATTTAGCAAACAAAATAATTTCCCTCTCAGGTGAATATTGAACTTGGAACACACTTGTGTACAGAAATTTAAAAGATTGCGAGTTTTAAAGGGATATGCCTCCCAGCGCCATTTTTCTCGATCCTCCACATCAAGTACGGCCCCCAAAGTCTATTTACTTACCGTTAGTCAATCCCGTGCTAAAAATCCGTTTTAAAATGTGGCGTTAGAAGATTTTCTGTTGAATATTACTAACTTTATTTACGTTCGTCCCGAACATAAATGATGCATCGCGCGCCTACAATGACCTTGGAAGTTTTATCTGTGTGTGCGCAGTATTAATTTTAATCGTTTGCTAGTAATTACCATGAGATCAAAATTCTAGAAGGCTAATGCAGTAAAAAATTAACTTAATTATTCCAATAGATCGCCGAAGCAAAATTGTAAGACACTAATCTAGAAAATTATAAGTTGTGATTTTAAAATACAAGAATCATTCCGGTTTTTGACGACACAATCAATGGGTTCACGCTGGCTGGATTATTAGGCGCAATGCCAACTGAGACAGTTGCTAGGTTTTTCGCTGCGAGGAACGAATCTACCGTCTCAGTTGACCTTAGCTGTGGTAAATACGCGGATGTGACCGTCGCGTGGGTGTTGTGAGGCAGGCGGAAGGTTATAAGGCAGGCTGGATGTTGCTTTAACTGTTGGAGGAAAAAAACCATGATATACATACGTCTGGTTTAGCAATTTTGCCAATGTTCTGTTTGATGAAATCGAAATTAAGTTCCACGCTGCTGTTTTCGATCTGCAAAAAGGAAATATAAATAAATAAACATTAATTACAACGGCTATTAATTTAGGTGTAGTTGGGAACCAACAGAGCAGGATCATATCTGGGAGGCATTTTAATGCAGTTGGGTAACCTGCGTATTGCAGCAATGTTTCTTAAAGGTACGGTAGTCAGCCACTATATTTTCTGTTGTGTGACACTGGCAACCAGTGTGAGATACGAAAAAAGCACCAAAACCGTGATAAAAAGTAAAAAGCCAATAAGGTGCGCAAGCATACAATTAAAAATGCGACGTTTCGAGTCGGATAAGACTCTTTATCAAGCCATACTTAGCACTATAGGCTAAATATAATGTAACGCCAATCATTTTATTCCAGCCTTGATTTCTATGCATCTCCTGTCACTCCTGTCCTGTTGTTGCAAAGAAATCAAAGCTGAAATAAAATTATTCATACCAATCTTTCTAATGACTATTTGTGTCCCTATTTCACGTACTACAGCAGACAATCCACCATGTATTTATTACTTTGGACTGTTTTGCGACTATCAATTTTAGGCCCGTATTCTGAACGCTGACTAAAACTCGTACTTGACTTGAATTGACGTCACACCTATTTAGTGCCATTCACCACCAGAACTTCTTTTGGATACATTTGGAAGAAATCGGCTGGTGAATGGCACTTAATAGGTGTGACGTCATTTCAAGCCAAATGACGTCACACCTATTAAGTGCCATTCACCACCCGATTTCTTCCAAATGTATCCAAACGAAGTTCTGGCGGTGAATGGCACTAAATAGGTGTGACGTCGTTTCAAGTCAAGTACGAGTTTTAGTCAGCGTTCAGAATACGGGCCTTAGGACGCGTTTAGCAGCGACTCGCCTTTGCATTCTCGCAGCTAGAACTCAGTCGCGATGGCAAAGGTGACATTGCCATGGTAACAACGCTAAATGGATTAGCTAAATCCGACATTGTTTGAGTAAATACTTGCTGTCTTATAATCCGTGCCAATAATATAAAGAATTCCTCATGACGAAACAATTTTCCCAAACGCTTTTGAACTCACGTTATTTGCTGTTTTCGTTGCGAGGCGGCAGACATAAAACCGCCGCCATGTTGGAATTTGAGGTGATTTCTAGCTTCTAGCTGCGAGAATGCAAAAGCGAGTGGTTGCGTAAACGTGCCATAAGTCTCCTGTACAGCGAAAGCTGGGAAGACTACGGTAAC
>JAHWFP010250394.1:0-12091 GCA_023313725.1 Lithobius niger
TCACTCCTTTGAAGGGCCGAACCAATCTCAACTTGGTGGCCTCTTTACCAGTTTTTGGCTTTGTTTATTTTGGTTTGTTTTTACGGTTGGTTTATTTTTCGTGAAATTGATGTGAATACAATTTCTTTGCAACGTTGTTTAGATTTATCGTGATACACTAGTGTGTGTCTAGGCACGCACGTCAGTATACACGTTCTCATTGTCCGAACTTTGGCCATCCAATGAGAGACGATGCCGACAATACTAACAATGGTTATAACAATATTTTCGTACTTAAGCGCCCTCCCCGTTACGCCCCCGGGCTCCAAAACCATAAAAGGTACGCAGTTCGTGTACTGCACCCAATCGTCCAATTTCATAACTGGAAACCTTTCCGTTATCTTGGTATGGATGAATAATCACTCTATGGGATTTCACATGGGGATGACGGACTAGCTAGCTAGCTAGGTAGTAACACATTTTCAACGTTATTGAGGGTCTGTTTTTGCATTAAAAGCAGCTTAGCTGGCATTCCTACAAGAGTTAATTTTTGTTAGGTATGTCATTGCTCTCCATTTCAACACAATGTAAGCTTTTGCACCCCCAAGTACAGCACGTACCTGAAATGTGCCCAACTATGCTTCAGGATATAAGACACTGCCACTATGGCGTCGCGCTACAATGGTTTACAACCTCGACAATTGAATTGATGTGATGTTTGTTGCCTAACTTGGCGCGACAAACTGGCATTTGTCTAGAAAACATACTGACGACATGATTTTTAAAACCACAACTTTAAAAATCAGATCTGTTCAAGCTTTCTTCAAGGAAATTCGTAACACAACTTAGCTACTGTGTCTTCACGCATCAGCTGCTTTCATCTTGAATTTGAGATTTTTTTCCACACCATTGCTAACATTTTTCACATTTTATCACACATTTTTTTATACTGCGAGCAAATTTTCACATTTTATCACACTGGCAAGACCCTGCACTGGTAGGAGAAAATAGCATATTTGAACAACACCTCTGGTTTGTTTGTAAACTTTATTAATATTAACAGCAGTTACAAAATTGGCGTATACAAGTGTATGTTACAGCTGCTATTGCTATAAGTAGTCATTAATTTTTCGATTATTACAAAATAGCTTTTCCCAATGCAGATGAAAAACGCTAAAAGCTTAAAGGCTGCAATTAAAAATAAATTCACATAAATTGAGTGAAACAAGAAAAATAGTTTGCGAAACTTTTACATTGCATTAGCACCACGCCTTACATGTTTCTTTCTTATTTCGTTGATTTTGTGGAATTTTTTAATGCAGCCATTTTCAGATTCATTTGCTCGTTCTATAAATTCTATAGATGGCTATTGTTGCACTTTATTTGAACCCAATAAATATTAATGAACTGTTCAAAATTTTTAAAGGTAATATGTTCTTCTTTTGGGAGGCAATCATTTAAGAAATAGCACACACATAAAATAACTTGTGTGAAATTATATCGTTTTATAGGCCTACCACCACAAAAAAAAATCTCAAACTACAAAGTTTTCGAATTTCTTTCATAAATTACATAAGAAGCCAGTGGTATTTAGAAATTTTAGGGGAGGGGGATAGCAGGTACTTTGGAATACAAAATGGCTTCCGAAATTCAGCTAAGGAGGACTAGGGAGGGGGATGGTGTTATTTTAAGTCCCTCAGGACCACGTTGGTTAGAAGTAGTCATACTCACTGAAAAAACGCACAAACTAAAAAGACCAATTTTCGTTGGACCCTGGCTGTCACCTTCATCAGGCAGTAGGACTCCGTGTCTTCAACTTGATGAAGATGGAAGCCAGTGTCCCCCGAAAATTTGCAAGCCTTTCTACCACTTAAAACCAGTTCTTTTGGTTGTGCGTTTTTTCAGTTAAGTATAACCACGATAAGCACCTCTGAACATTAAAAATTTAATATTCTCTATTTTTTAACTGCAATAAATGTCTTCGTTGTTTACTCTAACCAAATTTTACTCTAACAGAGGTGTGAGCATGGATGCACATACAAAAAGCACATATTTTTCACATTTATTCACAAATAATGTTAATGTTCACAATTTTCATACGTCAAACCTTACTTTTTCCACATTTCCACTTTAGACTTACGTTTCTAGGTCTTAGACTACAAGGACATGTTTCGTTTTACAGCTTGAAGAAGTCTGCAGCTTCTTGTCCGTTTCATCTACACCGAGGCCGACGTGCCACTCCTCACACTCACTGATGCACCTGCAACCCATGGCCATCGGCCCCAGCATGTAACGCGTAGCAGAATCACAAAAGAAGAGGCACGTGTATTGTACGTGTATTTTTTTCCAGATTTGTACGCACATTTCATACATTTATCACACATTTTTTAAGCATGGAAAATTTACCATATTATTTTTTTACATTTTCACACCCCTGCTCTTAAACTGGGTGTCTGGGAAATAAACCATATTTGCATCACTGTAACAAGTTCCAAAAAAATGGATCTGGTTCCTTTTCCTACACCTTCTTACCGTGATGCTTCATTTCCCACACCCCAATTTAAGTGTGATAATTTTTGTAAAAGAAAACATTTGTTGCAGTTGAAAAAAATGAAAATTGGTTTTTTTTTTAACTATTTCAATGGCACTAAATCGTGAGTTTGGTAGAGCTGAAAAATGCCAATGAATGGTAAAACAGGCTACGAACACAAATCATCGCGTCCTTTAACAAATTTTACAATTCCCTCTTGTGCACACAGCGTTCTTACTGTAAAAAAGGGATGGATGTGTTCACAAACTTAGATATGTTTCATGCGAACATGGCAATATTCACCATCTGCCTTATCATTAATCATGCAGCAATTGAAGGAATACTCTAAAAGAAATGTTATGAAACATGAGCTACACCTACGTAAATTAACTGAGAAAAATATTTACGTTATGAGGCACCAGGGAGGCTACAGCTGAATTCCAGTTTTTTCCTACTTAAAAAAATAAATTCACGACTATAATTTTTAAATTCAGAAGTATGCAGGATCTCCTCGGAAGCTATTTTGAAGTATATGCAGTTATTTCTGAGAGGGCGTGCACTCAGCTGAGGGTCTGGGGGAGCACTGCAAGCTTCTCCAGTGGGTGGGTCTAGCCCCAGAAGCTGAAGAAATTTTTGACGAATTCCTTTGTTTTTTAATAAATAAAGAATTACTTGAAACACATTGTGTGTTCAGGAGCCCAATGGGAATTTACCAAGGCTACTAAAAATTTCAGGATGGAATGTGAAAAAAAAGAGGAATAATCAAATTAACATTGATTTGGACAATTTTGGTAGGAATTTTCTACGAACGTTCCTACGCCACAACTGACATGAGCATCAGCACCCTTTTGTGGGTCACGAGACAATTGTATTGACCATTTGGCTCCCTTGACTCCCACAGATGTGAACGATATAATTGACAATGTATGGCGCAATAGCTGAATTGTAACATGGTCTGTCGGTGAACAACCCTCTTTAATGTTCCCATTCTTCGGCAGATTGCCCAAATTCAACCTCGCACAGGATTTCTTGCATCTTTAACTTGGCGAATGCCTTCGAACGAGGAGGTAACCTCTTCAGGGTAGCAGCTATACTTAAACCAAACAAATCATCCTCATTGGTGAAGAGAGTCCTCACGTGACTCATGTCAAAGCCGTTCATTGGCAAACCTATTGCAGACTGGTCCTCTTCTCTAGACCGTGAGGACGTCATACACACCCTTTCTCCATCACCAGAATCCGGTAAAATTGATTCGTTTTCACCGGATGCGGACTCGATGTGGTCTTCTTCCGGTACACCGGAGGACGATTCCGGATCCAGACAGTAGGTTGGAATTTCGGGTGTGGAGCAGATGCTTTCAATCTTAGGCTCAATCTGGTAGTTGGAGAAGAATTCGTCCATTGTGGTTCGTTTGTACGCACTTCTGTAAAAAAATAAATAAAACAAAATATTAATAATAATTAAAATAGCCGACGGTTCATTACTGGCGCTGGAATCAGTAAATGTTCGTCGTCATGTGTTGCAGCCGTGCAAGATGTGAAAATTAAGGAAGGGCACGTCAAGACATTGGTTATCATATCAAAAACCAAAACTGGTAAAAGCTGGGCCGCCAAGTTCCGAATGGTTCGGCCCTTAAAAAGAGTGATATCAACACACCAAAACATTCGCCAAGTTAATCGCACCGCTTAATAGTTCGAAGGTTAAATGAAAACTAGAACATTGCTATTTTCAGTAGCATTGTTCAAGTTTTCATTTAACGTCCAAAGTATTATTCGGTGCGATTAAGTTGGCGAATGTTTTGGTATGTTGATATCTCTTCTTTTAAAGGCCGAACCATTCGGAACTTGGCGGCCCCTTTTACCAATTTTGGTTTTTGATATGATATCAGTCCTTTTTTTTTTTAATGTGTATTAAACTCAACTCCACTACCGTGCAGATGTGTAATAAAGTGGCACGTCAACAAGAAATTGGTTTTCAACAATTTGCTACTACCTTTTACCTATAGGCCGAACCTTTCTCAACTTGGTCACCTCTTTATAGGTTTTTGGTTTGGTTTTAATTTTGTTGTAATTTGTTTTTTTTTTTCGTTAGTTTTGGTGTGTTGATAGCAGTCCTTTGAAGGGCCGAACCACTCTCAACTTGGTGGCCTCTTCACCAGTTTTTGGCTTTGTTAATTTTGCTTTGTTTCTAGAGTTGATTTATTTTTCGTGAATTGGACGTGAATACTATTTCTTTGGCAACGTTGTTTAGATTTATCGTACTACACTAGTGTGTGTTTCGGCACGCACGTCTGTATACACGTTGACCACGTCAAGACTTTGGTTATTTGTGCCCGGACAACCTTAGAGCTACTACCAAAACATCACCAACAAACAGGTCTTAAAAATAAAATCTCTAATCTTAATCAATTAGCTAAGTCAAGAGCGTGCAAACCTTCTACGTAAGTGTTAATGAAACACCAGTGAATTCATAGCTTACAAACAACTAAGAATTCAGAAAATCGTTATTATGAATTTGCCCTTGGAGGCAGGCTCACTAGCCTGTGGTAGCAGAAGTAAGATCTGGAGGGAACCCTGATTCAAATCTGGTAATCGTATCTCAAGGAAATAAATCACCAAATTCTCAGAAACGGTACCAAATTTATCGGCCCCGAAGGGGGTTGGGGTAGAAGGAGGTTCAGAGAAAATGAAAATAATGTGATCCTTTCCAGGGTATATAAAAAAAAACTAACCCACATCATGGACTTATTGGGACTTTAGGGTTTTTGTGGGCGCTATCGCGTTTTCTCAAGACTAACTTAGGATTCTGCTGTGGTTTATTAGTGATTCTAGTGGTTGGTAGTTTTGGTTTAGGTACTGACATATTAATGTAGTCAGTTTTGTAATGCAAAAAACAATCAGCTTGAAAATAATTAGTAATTTAATAATTTATTAGTTAAATTAGTAATTTGTTACAATTATAGGCAAGCTGACCCTTAGGCCTAATTTTAAGATTTAGCCGTGAAGGCCGGTTCATTTTTCAGGTTTTTTTTTCGGATTCGGTTTTTCTGGGCAAAACCCTGCCCCTTTACCACCCCCCCCCTCCTCCAAGACCCAGAAAAATTCCTAAAATTTTTTCCTATGCATATTCAGGTCACTTTAAAGAATAACCTATTTTCATAAAATAAAATAAGCAGCAGTTTAACTGTTTTCGTTCTGACTCGGCACATGCAAAATAAAAATAATCGCCGCCATCTTGAAATTCCAGACTAGCCTACAGCTTCTACAGCGAGTTTTTTCTGAATAAATGAGCTCTAATACCGATGAAGACAATAAGCAGCAGACCCCACAACCACAAATATTATTTACCTTCTCGGTCGAACATAAGCTGAAAAGTAGCTCATGGCGTCGTAGTAAGGCCATCGGACAGTGGGACCAAATTCATCGGACGATTTGGGGTGGCCTCCTCCCCTCTTTAAAAATCGACGCTCCCTAGAGAAGCGATCCCGCAGATTCTTCCATCTTCGTTGGCAATCGTCCACTAAAATTCGCAACAATAGGGGAAAAAAGAAGCATTATGAATACAGAAGGAGGCCGCAACAATGGAGTTAGGCTTAAATTTTAAACTACTGGGATTAGTGTCAAAATATATGAATACAATTAATAACAAACTTGCGATCGGGTTGCGGATCGTTTTAAAGAAATAATCCGTGTAAATATCATGTCTCGATATGATGTTTTAAACTGCGATTTTTCTTCTGCTTTGAACGGCTACAAACCCCGATCGTGAGTTTGCGGTAAAATCGTGGAAAAAACCACAGCAGGAGTTAGGAGAAGTACAAGATTTGCCAGTGATATTTTAATATTTAAAAAATCACAACACGATTGACTTTTTTTTTTTACAGCCAAATGTGTTAAGGTTTGCGACGTTTCGGCATCATACACAATACGTTTTCAAGCAAGATCATAAATAAAACTAGTGACGTCATTAAAAAGAAACAGGAAGTCAAGAAACCAAGATATAGAAGAAACCCGAGGTGAAATGGCCTGTTTCTGCTATGTTTTCATAGTTTGTTTTTTTAGATTTCGTTGTTTTAGGTTTTTAGAAGGGAAGCTTAGGGAACCTTATAACAGCGCCGTACTAGTGACGAGGCTAGCTACAAGGTGCACTGGATAGAAAAGAAGACACACACAAAAAAAAAAACAATGGCGTCTTTATTCAAGCCATCATATTTTCTTAGGTCTAAAAAATAATCTTTTGTCCGATCAGGGTTCGTACAAAATTGTTGGTTTGAATTTCCCTGACTTTTACTGGTTTTCCCTGGCCAGATTTTCCTCAATTTCCTGCCCTTTGGCAACATAAGTTAGCTACTAAACCTAATATAGTAACTGCATCAGCATGTAATATTTTTAATAATTTTAGGGCCACTGTTCCCAAAATTTTCCCTGACTTCCCCCTGACTTTTTCCCCTATTTTCCTTTTCCCTCACTTTTCCAGGTTTTATAGATTTTCCAGGTCCTGTACGAATCCCTTACACTGCAAGACATTAAAGTTATATGAAATCGGCTAAAAGAAAAGAATCCGCTTGCCGAAAATTGCAGTGGCTGCCAACAAATCTCCCCAAAATTAGCATTTTTTAGGGCCAAGAAAACCGCTCTCACAGCAACGGCCTAACGTTTTTACGTCCGCGTACATCCAGTGAGCCCTGCAGCTAGCTTAACGACCGGTTTTAAGTGCTAGCATCGTAGCCAGTATGGTGTTATTGTGGCTATATTTCCATTTCGTCGCATGATAGCACGATAGGAAGGAATTAGTCAAATTAACGTCCCTTTCAACTGCTGAGGTTATCTCGGGTTGAAATGGGGCCAATCTTGCTAGGAAATACCTAGGATAGCTACTGAATAAAAATGGCGACAATCGATGCAGAAACAAAACGGTGGTGAAGGATGATGTTAGGAACCGGCGGAGAACATGCGTGCACCTGGCGTGCAGGCTGCTCCATTTTCATTTTTTTTTTAATGACGCAGCAGTTTAGAACCTTACTTGGACACGTCGGTATTGCGCCTGACACCAAAACTTCACAAACCTTTTCAATGATCCGACAGCGCACTTGGATTAAAAAAAAAAATTCTCCGGCACATTTTCCATCCTTTTATCTTTATCCAAGCTCAGGAAGGAAATTGAACTAGATTTTATTTTAAGTTTAAAAAGTTTAAAAAAAAAAGTTAAGTAGGTCCTATAAAAAAAAATTTAAATAAAATATTCGTTGAATACCCTCCCTCCGCCTCCAAATAAAATGTTTACGGGTTTTACAGTTTTTTTTTTGATTTCGTACTTTATTTGGTGGGTGCCTTTTTAACTTTCATTTTGCTTTCGTCCATTGGATACTCTGAGCAATACTAAAATGGACGAAGCAAAATGAAAATAAACGAAAGCAAAGAAAAAAAAAATAACGAAACCAACGTAAAAACCTGTAAACATTTAATTTGGAGGGGGGCGGGAGGGTAATAAACGGACATTTTAAACATGTTAAACGGGCATTACACAGAGTATTGCTGCACTTACTCTGTGCAATACAAAAAATGACGAAAGCAAAAAAAAAAAAAAAGGACGAAACCAACGTACATAACTTAATACATAATTTATCATAGCAAAAGAAGAGGGGTGGGGGAGTATTGAAAAATAAGCTCATGTCATGTTTGAAACTACAACAAAACCAGCAGTTCGTAAAGTTAGGAAATTTAAAATAAAACAGAAATGTGCACGGGTACCGAATGAAACTGTCTATTGATGCAAAAGTAGGAAAAACTAAATGACTTTTTTTTAGTAGTTAACATTTTTTATACTATGTATTGAGATAGTTAAGCTCCTTTCAAAATTCGGAATGGGTCAGAAATGGCGTGTTTATACCAGATTTGGCGCAAACATAGAGCTCTTTAAAGTTAGCGCAAATTGTACTTCGTATTGTAAGCTAGCCTTATTTTAAAAATCCTAAGTCTGTAAATAATTATTTCATTTTCAATAAGAAGGTTCGGTTTAAAAAGGCCTGCTAGCAAAACCGATACCGAAACAAAACGTAACGCATTAAAAAAAAGTACACCGACAAAATTAATTTATACTGTAAAAATCCAAAAATCAAAATTAAAAATACATAAATAAGTCAGTCAACTATATTTAACGCAAATAAATTAAAAAAAAAAGACGTTTATTTTAGAACCCCTAATTTATTTTTCATTTATTCTGTAAGCCTACTTAGTTTTCAGCGAATAAGTCACCGTAAAGTCGTGCAACGTAATGCCCAGGCAACGGCGCACCTTGCAGCCACCGTTGCTAAGCGACACATGAGAAGGGCGAGAGAGAGGAGTCACTTACCTGACAAGGCCATCGTAGCGCTGAGATTTCTCCAGGCAATATCCCTCTTCACTGGATCGCGGTAGTGACTCTTTTGTTGATCGTACAGATGGGGAAACTTCTTTATTTCCACTATCAGTCTCTCGTCAACTTCCATTTGAACAAGGGCTCGAGATAAAAGCACACAACTCAAAACAAAAAGAAAAAAAAACAAAACTCAAACTAGCCAGCGAGTTGAATATTCTTCGTGTACAGCGCTCCACTCAAGGTCAAAGAGCCGCCATGTTGGAAACTGGAAGAGCAACCATTCGACTGCTGTGCGTTGCGTAACTTCTCGGGGCGAAGTGGACTCACGATTCTTACGCTGTCTATTCCAAATGTTTTCCACACTTCGCTGGAGTCCGTCGTCAAAGTTCCAAAAGATCTGGTTCTTCACAATTCGTAGTTTTTTGTCTCTTGGCCCTGTTTCGGGCGTCAGTGTGCAAGTCGTGCAGTGCTGTGCTTTGCGGTACGGTGCTGTGGTTTGCAGCTATCGATCGCTCCGCGCAGCACGGCACTGCAACGGGCGGCGATGGCGGTCCGTGGCGCCATCTGTCAATGCGGATAACGTTAATGAATGTTTCTGTCGGGAAGCCGTTCTGCCCGACTGTCAAAAAAACGGCAAAGCGTCTTCTTTTTAGGGAAATAATGAAATAAAGAAAGTTAAGGGGATATCACCAGTAACATGACGCAGTTACGGTCTACAACCCTACTTTAAAAAAAAAAAAAATTTGGCATGCTTACCTTTTCACATCCTCCCCCTCCCCTTCCCCAGAGGAAAAACATCAGCTAAAAAGTCTGCTAAAAAGTTTACCTTGGTTCTCATAAGCAAAGTTTAACTTGGTTCTACCTAAAAAAAAACAATAAAATAATGTGAAAAAAGCATATTTTGAAACCTGGTTTTCTTTGGCATGATGCATGATCGAATTTCCAAGGATTTACTGTAAATTGTGGACCCAATATCGAATAAGATGTTTGTAAAAAAAATTAATAATGATGCTAAAAAAAATTCAAATCACAAAGTTCAGTTTTGTGAATCAAGTCATTCATTTCGGTGAAACAAATCATTCAAAATACAGGTTCATTTTTGTGTTTTTGTGTTTATTATGAAACTGCAAGATTTGTAACTTTCCTTGCGTTGTTAAAAGTCCGCTAAACCACTCTGTAATGATGAGCAATTAAAATGAATAACGCCGACACCTGGGACTTCGTAGCATTAGCCAAGTTAACAAATACAAGTGGTATTATTTCTGGGGATGATTCTTTCCCTGAACTGTAGCCGATCGTTGTCTACAGCCAGCATAGTGCTGGAATTCAAAAGTTAAATCAAATAATTGAAAATTGCGCAGTAAGCAATTTTCATATACTTCATTTAATCTTCGAACTATTACTCGGTGGGATCAGCTTGGCAAAAGAGCTTGGCGTTTGATATCACGACTTCACAAGGCCGAAAAGCTTGGCGCCTAACCTTAACAAGTTTTGTTTTGGGGTAGATCGTTTGTCTACAGCAAGCATAGTGCTGGAAAACAGGCTATACTGCTAGCCACATAACGGTTATGCTCCTAAAACCCTTTAAACCAATTTTGGTTACGTTAAAATACCTTATTCAAGCTAAAAAAAAAAGGAATTTTTTAGGAATTTAACGCCCGCGAAATTTTTTATCTTTTATTTAACTATAAAAAGGAGTAACGCGGGCCGTAATTTGAGGGGGGGGGGGGAGGATTGAGGCTTAATGGCGGGTCGACAGACCGTACGTAATTGGGCGCTTACGAGAAACAATGTTATATTTTTTCGCAGCCTAAAAGCAAAATATACTACATCTGAAAAACAAAAGTTACTTAGACTTCGTTTAGGTTTAGAGAGTTGCTTGACAACGGCCTCTAGTGGCGAGAAATCGTATCAAAAATGGATATCTAAAATTCTTTCTTTTTTTGCATAAAATTCTGTACGCCAGAGTATTACCAATTTTCTTTTTTTTTTTTGCTGGTTAATGCCTTCTCCCATACTTGGGCAGTACCGTAGGCTTATTAAAAAAAGAAGAAAAAAATAACTACGGGTTTGGGGAGGGGGGGGGGGGCTAGGCGCGGTTTAGACTGAATATCGAACGAGTACTTTATATTTGCGTAATCACTTGCAATTGATTTGAATCCCTCCTGGCTTCACTTCGTAAATTTATAAATTAAACAGGCAAGCTGAATCATCATAGAATGCACAACATTGGATGGTTAATACTACGGTTAACCTTGGGAGCCTTTTCTAGGTTTAATGACATCATTACTTTTTAAGGCCAACCCTTTTTAAAAACTTGGCGGCTTCTCTTAATACGCAGTTTTTGGTTTTTGGTGAACAGAAACAAGTCTAGCAAGAGCTTCAAAGTGAGAAACCACCGAGTGTGGTAGGGCCGAAAGAATAAACAGAAGAAGATTCCATAACCGAAGAAGCTTTTAGTTTCCCCTCGTAAGAACCGATCGTAGGATCACGTTTGTAGTTAGTTTCTGCTTAGATCGACGCTCCATGTTAAAATACAGGAATGTATAAGTTTTATCTTTTACTGAGAAATCTAATTACAGTTAAACAGATACATGGCTTTCTAAAGAAAAAGCGAAAAAATCGAATTAACGTTCTTTCCAGCTGCTAAGGAGTTTTCTCGGGATACTGAGGACAGTTTTGCTAGGAAATGCCTAACGATCTTGTATATGCCACAATCGGCATGAGCATGACTTCTTCTCCAGGGCCCTTCTTTTACAGAATCCACAGGACTTGATCCCGGACCTTTGGCATATGAAAAAAGCATGTTACCCACCTTGAGAGGAGACATTTAAATGGCGCCCACTTTCACTCATTTATACCAAATTACATCCCACCCCCCCTTCCAACTGCAGGGCCCTATTTCGAATTTGTCTTCTCCCAAAATCCTTTGAAACATCTTGCCATATTGCAGGTACGTGTCACATGGCTCAACTTACCGTACTGTAATATGTAGCTCATTTTATATTATTTCAATTTTCACTTCTTTTTTTACATTTATACAGGACTTATTTTCGTGAATCCACCATTGTGTTATGTAATGTCCAAAAAGGGAGTCTTTTAACACTATTAATGTTAAAGTTAGTATACACATATTTTAAGAAATCGTGTCTAAGTTTTGAATTTCACCGTTCCTAAACATGCGCAATGGCCGTTTGCCGTGACGTCACCATGAGTTAGCCAATG
>JAHWFP010250395.1:0-42646 GCA_023313725.1 Lithobius niger
CCCACGTAGGCTTAAGTGCTAACCAAGGTTGATAAACGATTTGAAAGAATTTCCATGAACAAATAGAGTTCCAAAATCTAGTAATGAACGTTCTTCAGTAATAATACATTTGTCATGTTATCTACAGCTGTCATTGTTGACACTTTTTTATTTCTATTTTCAGCGGATTCGGAGCGTGTGAGTGAAGAGGAATTAATTACCGTGGTACAACTTGTCATTGAAAAGGCTATGAGGAAAGATGTTCTTTTAAACGAGTTATATCTTCAGCTTATCAAGCAGACAACTGATCATCCAGGTTAGTTTATTGAGAAGGCTGTGTTATTCTGTTTTTGGAAATATTTTACACTGCGCAAGGTAACTGGTTGCGCTAATTTTCTTTTGGATCTTCCTTAGCGGTTCTACCATAGGGTTTACCCCTTTCTTAGTATCGTCCCTTCAGTTTAGTATTTAATGCTCAAATGCCCCAAAGTTTAGCTGCATATAACAATACAGCTCCATCATCACCAGATGGCACGTCTGCTCACAATTCAGCAGACACCAACACCGTTCCTAACAATCGCTTTGCGCAGCGACTCGTACATTTGGATGTTCATGTGCTCTTCCGAATTTTACGTTTTTTTTTTTAATAATGTCTTAATTACTGGTTGACTTTACCCTGGAAGAAGAAGTTTCTTGCCCACATGTGAAAACGACGTGGGTTTGCATCTGGCGTGTGGGAAATATTAAAACTGTGATTTTCTGTCTAATTTGTGTGATATTTGAACGAGGTGTAATACTTCAGACAATTCAACATCGTTAAGGTAACAAGGCAACCCCAGGTTTTACAAGGTTGATGCCGAACCGAATATCCACAAAAGGGAAACTCTTTCAAAGGTTTAAGTGTTGCTACCAGAACGAGCGCTGCCAGGAAGAACCACGAAATATGAATGGAGTGCTCTGACGAGCTGAACGAGCCTGCCGCTCGGGCCCGTTGTTACGGGTTTGTTGCGTTTTGTTTCTTAAGGAAGCAGGTTACATGGACGGAGGACAAAATTTAAAAATTCTGCATGAATGTTTATATGTGAATAGGCAACAGTCAGACAGACTGCGTCGCACTGTTGTTTTATGGGATTTCGATACGAAATTTAAGCCTAAACTAAAGTTAAGTATTTTAGGGTAGTAAGCACTAATTTATAATACTGTATTGAAACTCCGTTTTTTGAGATTTTTTAAGGATGTATGGGATAATGGTTTATCAAGACTTCGTTATGTTTGCTGCAAGTTTGCAGGTCAAATTAGTGTGGATTTGTTTGTATAAATTTATTATTCATGGCAGCGTGTTGGGTTTTCTGCCTGACGAACTTCGTCCATGGCTATGTAAGATTATGGGTCTGTTGTTCTCGGCTTATTGGCTAAGGGACTTCAGATCTGTTGATTTAGGTTTTCTGGTGAATGGACTAAAAGTCTCCCTTTAATATGGTGGTACGGTCTTTGTATTTCGTGGAATTAAGCTTAGGCCCGAATGGTCTTTGGGTCTGACGTGTATGGTTTTCAGGGCATGGGACTACGGTTCTGATTTTGCTTTTTGCCAGTTTCGGACAGTTTAAAAAGGGGTCGGCAGTGAAAGGTGTAAACTCAACAGTTGAATCGCATGGTTGAACACGCGTTCCATCTGGTGATTTTTGGCCCAAATCTAGAGTAAACTAAATTACAACTAAGCTAAACTAAATAATAATTAAATGCAAGCTAGTTTCGTTTAGTTTAGTTTAATTTTAGGCTCATGGTGCCTCTATAAACTTTTAATAGGAATGAATCGAAGGCGTTTCAGAAGGGGGTCTCACTCATAAATTCTTCTCCCCAACCCTATCAATTCTTGGTATTAGGTATTTGTTTAGGAAAGTTGAATTCATTCTTAAAAATGTTAAACTCCCAAATAGGCTGCACTCAATTGACAACTGTGCTTAAAAATAACCAGCAAATGTTCACTGATGGAAAAAGGATTTTAAAGTGACACCAAAATGCACAAGACTCTGTACAGTTGATACTGTATTTATTAGATTTTTAAAATTCACTTTTGTGTGATTAAAAGAAAGTACTGCAATTCTTTATTTTGATTTTGAACTTTGTGACTGTTTTGCAGGTCGATTAAAATTTCTGCTTGACACTTTTTCAGGGTATTTCTTTTTCAACTTCCTATTTTGTCCTTTCAAATTAAATTTTCCCAGTAATAACATATCCAGGATTTAAATTTGTTACGCACATTTGATTGAATACCTCGTTTACTTTTGCAGATCCAAATAGCCGGGTGAATCTACGTCACTGGCAGTTGTTGACGCTGCTGTGCAGCGTAATTGTGCCGACAACTAAATTGATCCTGAAATATGTGATATCTCATCTCCGCCGCTGTGCAGCAGATGACGTCACAGAAGAAGGGCAATATGCTCAATTTGCATTAAAGGTAAGCAGTTCTATTACCGTAAAATCATGTATTAAACTCCATCGGCATTAACTTTGGCAAAGATGGGGGGGGGCTTAAATAAATTGTAACCATTTTCTAACCTTACTTCTGGGTATGTATCACATATAATTCTGCGATTAAAATTTTTTCTAAGGAAGTTGGAAAAGCCAATTTTTACATTTCTTTAATTGATCTGAAGCATGCAGGGAGGTAAGGTAGGCCTTATTACCTCAGGGAGGGAGAAGGGACCAGTAAGCATAGCAAGTAGTGTTGGCATTAGTTTTCCCAGACTATCTTTCCATTCACAGCATGAAGCTTTTGCAGCAGAAAAACGATGATTTAAGGGCTGGGAGTTAACTCCACTGTTTGACGATTTTTACCTTAAAGCATTTTTTTGGGAGTTGGGGGTATAGCTTTGCCTAGATGTGTAATACATGATTTATGATGGTAATTATTGTATGTGTGTTTCAACAAAATTTAATGGAGTTGAAAATCCTGGTACCGCACACCCTTGCCAAGCATTACGCTTCCTCCTCTTTATCCTAGTGCATGGGTAGACGCTGTGGTCCCTCCACCCCCTTCCTCCCACAAAAAAGGATGGACAAGCAGGTGGCTTATTTCATGTCTACTTCAAAGAATCAATAATGGCTGTCTGTATGATGGACTTACAAAAAAGTTATAGGTTGATTGCAGAGCTGATCGTATTGGGAGTATAGGGTAGTTTACGATTTTGCTTCAAGGAGGGTTGCATATGTAGTATTCAAATTTTGATTATGTTGTAACTGTTGGTTAGTAGGGTATGCTTAACCATGATGAAATATGTACAAAAATCAGTTCATACCCTTTAACTGATGTTTTTCTTTTTCAGTGCCTCCAACGAACAATGGAAACCAGAGTTCGTCAGTGGCCTCCCTCCAAACAAGAAGTTATGTGCACTATTAATAGGTGAATGTCATAAATGGAAGCTAGTGACATTACTCGTGTTGTTCATATTTGTTGTAAATTTCTTAAATTGGAAGCATTTCTTTACAAATGTGGTTAGCATAGGTCACTGACGTATTTAAAATATAATGGTTTTCACTAAGCTAATTGTTTTGGTTTGATGTTCTGCTGTTTGTATGCAAAGTATCGGTATCAATGAGTTTTGCTGATCGATATCAGTTTAAAAAGAGGCACGAGAATAGCCCTATTTATTGTTGACTGTTCGTTGTTACATTGGTAAGTGGGAAAAAGTACTTTGTGAATTTTCGACGTGCACAATGTTGTTGAATACATGACACTTTTGTGAAGTTCATGAATATTTATGTGTCCATGACAAACTCTTTCCACTTAACCATGTAACAATGAACCGTTGACAGTCATTTCAACCAGGCAAAGATAGATGCAGCTATAAAAACAGCCGTAGGAAGGAGCCTTGATGAGCCATAAACATCTAAGCATTCAACGCTCCCTTTTTTCCACCACGTTACAATATTCCACCATGACTCAGATGCAAAGAGGAAAAATCATCCTTTGATCGTTAAATCATCTGAAGCAAACTGGTGCTTGAATAAACGAACCTGCACAACTTTAAACCTTATCAACCATTTCAGTTGCAGAAAGAGGCTTGTAATGGGTGGAATAAACCTGGAAATTCAAGTGTGAAACCCCCAATCATCGTAGGCAGAAATATTGACTAGAACTTAAATGGGTCCTAGTAGTCTAGGTACCATACAGATTTTGATAACGCCGTCTTCCCAATTACTGATAAAATGCAGTTGCTCAAGCAACTAGGCTGATGCTCAGGTTGTACAGGCATCACAAGTTCCAATCCTGCAAAGCGAGTCTTACCTGACGTTTGACATTTCTCATTTTATGAAAGAATTGGTACTGATTATTTAGGCTGTACAGAACAGATTTTGGCAGAGTTTGTGCTGTTCAACAAAAATCGGTATGGCAAACAAAAACCTACAGATTTTCGATTTTTGCGAGGCCCTTGATAATAAATAAATTCTGTTTCATTACATCTTTTGTTACCTTTTGCTTTAATTTAGGCTAGGCCTGCATGTTTTACATTGTGTAGACTAAAGTTAATAACGGACAAATATTTACTTTTTATTTGGGTAAAAAAAATATATTCCAAGTTTTCACTAGCCTACAAATTTGTTAGCCTACAAGTTTGTGTAAGCTAGAAAAAAATGTTAAAAATCGGGAGCGATCAGTTCGGTTGAATCGGATCGGTACACCAATCAATTTGAGGCTGGTCTATCGGAATCTGTTATGCAGAAAAAATGCTGATCGGTATAGCCTTACTGATTATGGTACTTTTAAGTAAAAATGTGGCATAGGACAATAGTTTGAACTTCGGCAATTATAATTATGAATGATAATTACAATTATCATTATACCGTTATTTCAGTCACTTTAAATTGTTTGTCTATTTGTCTGTTAACCATTTGCTGATTGCTGATATGTTTATCAGATTATGGATTTGTTCTAGTTGATCGCTGTCAGCTTCCGTTAATCTTCAGGTGTTAACTGAGTTTTTTTTTTTCAGGCGGTATATTTATGCCAGGTTTCACTTCATGGATGGTCAATACCATTCTGTCGAGTTTGATGCATCAGCAACTACAAGAGAGGTATACTAATATTCTTTTTTACAAGAGTGTATTCAGTACAGTTAACCCTTTCCACATCATGACATATTCTTTCATGAGAGTTCCTTGATAACCGAAGTAAAACAAGCAAAGCACAGCAGAATTGTTACAGGCTTGACCTATGAGCCATTAGGATTTGAGCTCGAATCACGTCACCATCATTTGTACACATAAGACTTAATAAAGGCAGGGATGCTGCCAGTGTGAACAAATATGAAAAATGTGAAAATATGCCACTGGTAAATGAAACAAAGAGAAAAATACGAGTATTGGTGTAAAAAAAAAAGGGCAAAACGCGCAAACGAAGTAAAAACAATCAAATGATCCGCCCTTATCTTGGGCCCAGAATTACGTGTGCATGACTGTGGTTAGAACACGAAAAAAAAATTGGTTCATTTACGGGCGGAGTTGCTTTGAATTAGCTTTTGCTCTCTTGGATGAAATTACAGAGAAATTAAAATGGTTACTGTACTAGAAAGGACAAATTTTTATTAAAGAATTGTGTAACTCTTGTGATATACGAAAATGAAGAAATAGTGATACAAAAATAAAAAGTAGTTATGTGAAAAATGTGAAAAAAGCTGGTATTCCCGGCAGCACCCCTGAAAGGTGCCCTCAGGGTTGATGGCTGGAGTGGAAAGAATTAACAGGGGAATCCACAGGTGTTTCTGAGTGCCTCAGAAATTTGTCTATGTATCGTAAACTCTAATTGGTTGTAACATAACTACAGCACCATAAGTCAACAACTTATGGGGTGAGAGGTGATCAGACCTCGATTCAGAATATATTTTACTTAGTGCAAAAGTCACTCTCCCGAATGACTACGTAGGCACAAATTACATGCTTAGGAGCCCAAATTAATAGGAATGGGAATATAATTTACACGTGATTTTACAACAACTTTTTTTTTAAATAGGTTAATTTCCCATATGACTTTTTCTAAGCATTTTCTGAAATTGTTAGTTTTGCTTTACTTCTGAGATGACATTTAATACCGTAAGCATAACAGAAAAGCAATGCAATGAAACAAGCGTTTCAGTATGAATCGCTTCGCTGAAGAAAAAGGCATCACTGGTAAATGAAAGTCATTTCTAAAAAAAACATTCATGTGTGTTTTAGATTTAGAAGTGCAAATTTTCACATCCATAGGGCCTTATCTGGGTGTTGTTCGGGGGTTCACGGCACAAATTGCTCCCTTGGGGGGGCGCCCCCCCATCCCTTACTTCCAGCCCTGAAAGTGACACTAAATAAGAAAATGGCGATCGAGCCTGGCTTTAACCATGTTTAGCTTTTACTAATGCTAAAGTATAGCATTTAATCTGCATTACCTGCCAGAAGTCTTTTTAGCACGCCCATTGAATACCTACTTCTCTTCATCACAGGGTGCAGGGCATAGAGTAAAAGAACTGAATGAAACTGAACAATTTTCTTAGATTACATATTTTAATAGCGTAGTCAAATATATTCTCCATAGCGTGATTTTGTTGAAAAATAGCGTAAAATATGTCGGACTTTGGATCAGCGGTTCCCAACCTCTTTTGCAGTAGGCAGGTCGTCCCCATTGAGACTAGCATGCAATGGTGCCCCCTTCCTCTCCAATTATTATGTAATTTTTTACACTACAGTGAGGCATTGTTGCCTGATGGGTAAAAAAATGTCTGCCAAATTTTGAAACTTCGCCTTCCTCTTACATGCATAGTTAAAAATAAAAAGTTCACCAGTGATCCTTATAATTCGGTGCCAGCAGAAGTTCACGCCTCCCCTGCAGTTGCCTCACTGGTTGGGAAACTCGGCCTTTGATCATGCTTGGGTTACCTAGACCCCTAGGTGACGGGAGGGGGTTCAGGTATTCTTTTGTTAGGAAGTCCTACTGTTACATACAAATTAAAATTGAAACTTTTATTTTCCCATTTCTTTAACTGTTTGAGACATGCTAATTACCGAGTTTTCACAATTTTTACTTTGGTTTTCTAACATATTTACTTACTGAGATGTACGCAGCAACAAAATTGTTCCAGTTTACTTTAAACTAGTGAATCTTCGAAAACTACTAAGGGTTTTCTTCTTCAGGCTCAGGTCGTGAGATTGACACACACTTCCAGTCCAAATTGCACTTCAATGGTCTCCTCTTTTCGAATTGCTCTCTTCCTCTTGATTTACGGTGGGCCTTGAATCAGCTCTCCTGGGTGTCGCCTTCACTTTCAATGTGTGATGAGTGGTCATCCACAGTGAAAGCTGCTGTGAGAAAATTTTTTCACTTCATCTCGAGTTTGCCACCAAAGTTCTGGGGTCAAACTCCTTCAGAGAGGCACACCTCCGTTCCTTGGAAGCTATCGCAATCCAACACTGCCAAGGGAAAGCAATTAGACTGATGAACATTCAAGAACCTGCATGCAAACAAATAGCTAATAGTAAGCCCAGAACTCAAACTCTTTCTAGCTTTCTAGCTTTCTAGCTTTGACTCAAAGCTAGTCACGCACTGGAAGTGAAAGTGAAAGCGACATCCAGGAGAAGTAATGCAAGGCCCACTTTGAATCAAGAGGAGTGGAGGGACATTCTAAAGAAGGAGACCATTGGAAGTTGGACTGGTGGTGCGTGTCAATTTCACTGGCCTGAAGAAGAAAACCCGTAGTAGTTTTTTGAAAATTTGCTAGTTTTAAGTAAACTAGAACATTGGTGTTGCGTACATCTCAGTAAGTAAAAGAGTTCGAGAAAGAAATTCATTAATTGTAAGGAGTTGTTAATAATACAGTTAAACCCCGTTATAACAATACCTCTTATAACAATACCTCTTATAACAATAAACCTGTTATAACAATGCTGTTTTTGAGGATCTTCAAGCAACAATGCATACAAAACTGATTGTTTATAATGATAAACCTGATAAAACATTCTGTTTCCAAACTCTCATGGACTATCGTTATAAAGAGGTTTCACTGTATCGGGAACATTGTTACTTTTTATTAAACACTTTTAAAAGTTTTAATTTCATAACATTGTTAGCATCAAACTTCCCCCGAGTTTTTGCAAGCGGTCAAGCAAGGTCCGAAAATGTGTCGACATCTTGCCCCTTAACAAATTAGCCTTAGCGTACTTACCTATGTTAAATCTTTTTTGAAGTGTTCTGCAATGTCCTAGTTGCCTCAAAAAGAGGGGGTTTCCCAGATTTTATTATTCAGATAATGCTTGAAGAAATCACTGTAAACACACTTATTTTCATAAAGTCAAGATATCACTTGATATCTTCTCAATTTTCGACGATCAGCTGCCCCTGAGATGAAAATTCACAGGCGATCATCGTCTTTAGGCAATCAACTGTGACTCAAAACATCGTGCAGCGACCGATCGCCTGTGCATTTTCATCTCCAATGCTGCTGATTATTGAAAATTTGCGAAGATATGAAGTGATATCTTGACTTTATGAAAATACGTGTATTTACAGTGATTTCTTCAACGTAAGCGGTGTGACGTTTTCAGATAATGCTTATAAGTAAATATGTTTTAGGTCATTGAACTCGTGAAGGCAAAGATTGGCCTTCAACCTCATTTTCTAGGTTATTCTATTTATGAAGTTATTGGAAATTCCGGTAGGTATTGTTATGAAGTATATATACTTATTCTGAATTATGTTAACATGACTTCACTGCATTTTTTCAATTATCTTCTGTGTCATTTTAGAGAGAAATATGCTCCCAGACGAAAAGCTCGTTGAAGCTATGTCCAAGTGGGAACGTTATAATCAAGGAACGTGGAAGTCAGGCAACAAAAAGCAGCATCTCTTCCTATTCAAGGTAATGTAACACGATCTGTCTGTTTTAACTCTTACCGGACAGTTCTGAATATCTGATGGTCCTTCTTTTGAAATGTGTACCATTAAAATAGCAGGAGCATCTTATACTAGCATGCAAATCCGTAACTCAGTCAGATTTTTACCGACGTTGATGTTTGAATACACCATTCGAATAGTTTTTCTGAGGGATATCCAAAAATGTATTCTCAAGTCAGTTGCCCCAATAATTTTTAGGTTTTTAGCAAAAACTAAGCATATTTTGAAAATGGCCTAAAAATGTTGTGTCGCTTATTTTGTAAATCTGAAATCGTCTTCGTTAGAGTTCACGCACGATTTCAAATAAAAAATATGGGTAAAGATATCGTTTTTGTTTTGAAATTGTGTGTGAACTGTACTAACAAAGAAAATAAGTAAGAGGTAGTCCAAAATCGAATATGGTAGTACAAATTTGGGCGTCGGATCCAGTACAGGTGAATTTATTAGTACATAAACCGTATGAAAGTTTTTCTAAAGTCACCATTCTTATAATATTATATCGCAGCCATTTATTTTTTTAGGATATGTGAGGCCAAAAATGCTACTTGTCTTATATTTGAGTTTTCTTATATTCGGGAGTATACAGTACAAATGTTCAAAACAAAACTTGTTAAAAAACGTGTTCTTGGAAAAGGCGTGTAGATACAAATGTTGTGCATATATCCAAAACAAATCATAGTAGGTTCCCTCCCTGAGAAATCTGTCTTATGCAATATTTTTCATTAAGTAATTTAATGAAAGATGTCGAGGTCAATGTGTGGTTAACTGAAAGCATAATTCAAATTGGTCAGCATGACTGTCTTGTGCAACTGAGGTTCCACATTCAATCCTGGCCTCCGCCCACCCTCTGCATTGAGGAAGAGACAGCCCCCAGAAATGCATTCGTGCTCTTGTCTTGGCCTGTGAAAAATCCTAGGTATTTCCGAGCAATTTTTTCCTCTCCATCGTGTTGAGATAACTTCATCAGTTGAAAAGGGTGTAAATTCGACTATTAAATTGCCGTACTGCACAACCTACTTTCTTAATTAAGGCCGTTAAGGTTAACCCCTTTGCAATGAGGTACGAACATGCGTTCACAGCAGTTTGCATTGCAGCCTGTTAGCTTTTGGAGCCGCTTGTTCTGCATTTGCAGGGTTGCATGTCTCGAAAGAGTTTAAAGCAAATCTTTAGTCGTAGCGAGCACTATTTCGGACCTTGGAAGTATATAACTAATTTTACTAGCCCAACTAAAACAATGCAAGCCTTGATTCAAACTTCATTAGAATTTGGTTGGCCTTAAAAAAAATCATTCAGTCTCTTGTTTTTGGTTCCACAGAGTTAAAAACATTGAGTCCGATATTGCTTGAAATTAATGAGTTTACTGGAGCCACACTTTATTGTTGCGTAAGCAATCACGTCAACTTAACCTATGATTCAACTGTTATACCCTCTGTATTTAGATCTGCTTGTACTAGCGCTGTGAAAATAAAACAGAAGCTTGGTACTGAAAGACTGTCACCATAATCACTTATGCAACCAAAAAATGTGGTTTTCATTAAACCCGCTGTTTTGACTCTGCTGCAATAAAAAACAACAATGTTTCCCAATTTACGCCGTGTCTGTAAAAAAACTGAAGAAGAATGTGCAGTGAACTCTCGGTATATACAAACCATTTCACAGTTCGGCAATTGGTACACGGGTTGGCAGAACCCCAACCCTGCTACAACGTGGTCAAACAAGGGAACCCATTTTTGACAGACACTCCATTTCCAAACACGGCCTATGGCCAAACGCTTAATCTACTGCAACCACTCGCGTAGGGAAGGTCCCCTCCCCAGTGTCAATGGGACAGTCAGGATCGCTGTCCCAGTCGGGCTTGCTGTTACAGTACTGTCGGCCTCACCATGCTAAATGGTGTGGCTATCTTGACCGGACGTGTTGTCCCATCCGGTGTCATCGTTGTCCCACTAACCACCACTTGCCTTCCCCACCCCTTCCAATGGGGGGACTGGTACACAACAAGGGGGTGGATGTGAATCTGGAATCGATTGCCTTGCTCCCGGAACTGAAAAAGAAACCCCCCGCCTTTGGGTAATGAGCGATGGGGAGACAGTTTCAATGGATTCTGACTGATTTCAACAACGTCAGCGATTTCCTGATATGAGAATAACTCGTCCGGATGCCCTACCACTTTTGTGTGAGGCAACCTGAAAAACACATGAACCTTCTGGTGCCTCCCCCATGACACGTACGCTAACTTCGACAGACTTAGGGTTATCCCGAACCACCTTCCACAATACTGCTTGACTTTGGAGTCATGCTTCGTGAAGGGGGCGACCCCGATCTCTATCTTCAAACCCCTTTCCTCTTGTGACCCGAGCAAGAAGAAGTTCTTCATTAACTACAATACTATTTTAGTTTGTACATACTGAGAGCAAGCGTTATTCAACATTCGAGGAAGCCAACTACGTAGCGGCAGAGGCAAAGATGGAACTTGTTTTCAAGCTCACCAGACTTTCACAGGTGAGGATCCCCATGAATCAAATAGAAGAAGATGAGCAGCTCACCAGATCGACCCTACGGGCAGGTTCGCATGCCAACCTTGTTTATTCGGCACTGCACGGCTGCACTCAGACGGTACCTCGCCACTTCGCCGAAAAAGCGGAATGACCAAATATTGGACAACTGTCTCTTGCTCATGAAGAAGAAGGCATCTGCCTTTCATGCCGACACGCTCAACTCAGGAGCACGAGCACTGGCCAACTCGGTCTTGCTCCGTCACGACGCCTTCCTCGAGTCTGTCTGGGTCACAACAGTGGACACCATCAGCCAACTACAACTTGTCCCCTTCCACAGCTCATCGAAGCTGTTCAGCGGAAAATTACTTGAACTTGTACCTGAGCACAAGGAGCACTAAACACCGCTGCTCCCAAGTTCAAGAATGCGGGGTTTTCGTGAAGAAGGTTGGCTCTCTCATCACAAATGCTTTTGAGGCACAGGGACAAGCACTGCAGCCCTCAACCCCCTCCCCAGCAAGACCAGGGTGATGGGAAACCAAGACTGAGAGGAGGCTCTTCGCAACAGAGCAGACTAGGAGGCTGTAGCTTCAGGAGGAGCAACACCCCCAGCTAGGGAGGCCCATTGTCCCCTCGGGGATAAGGAAGGGCCGGAGGAGGGAGATCCCAAAGCCTGACTGCCAATTCAGGATGCCTGCACTCCTTGACCGACGGGTGTGTCCCGGTGCTATTCTCCCCCTCCCCCCCCCTCCAAAATCAGGAAGACTGGCCCTTTCATCAGCTCCCCAAGTTGGCTAGACGACAAAGAAGATTCCCTCCTCCCCCACCTCACATCTCCAAAGTTGGAATACTTGGAAAGAGAGCCATCAGACTCAGCTTTAGATACCTCCCCCAGCATTTTCAGTCCAGCCCTACCCAGCCCAGCCCGTCTGATTGCGAAGAACGACGAGACACAACTAATTTTCAATTTGCATTATCTCAATAGCTTCGTCACCGATGAGCCCTTCAAAATGGAAACTCTGGCATCCATCAGGGATTTCATCGTTAAGGAAGAGTTCACAACCTCCACCCCTCGGTTTTCCACCTTTACCACTTTTGGTGCAGAGGCAGGACTTTTCATTTTGAAGTGTTACCGTTTTCCCTGAGCACCGCCCCACACGTGTTTACGTCAATCCTCCGTCCGGTTCTTGTGTTCCTGCACCACAAAGGATTCGGTGACACGCATACTTGGATGATTGGCTAGTCCGAAACCAACTCCTCCAGTCTCTCCAGACAAACATGGACATCTGCATTAGAACTTTCCAAAACCTGAACTTGAGACTGAACATGGAAAAATCTCAACTCAACCCCCAGAAAGCATTTACTTTTCTAGGGACGGACATCGACACATCATCCTTCACAATCTGACCATCAATGGAAAGTATCCTGGCACTCCACGTGAAGATCAGGAACCTGTCGTCGTCATCCAGAGCCTCGGCCAGGAGGTATCAAACTCTTCGGATAGATGGATTTGATAGCAACCCTAGTGCATATGAGAACATGGAGAATGAGGCCCCTTCATTGGTTCAGTAGGGAGGTGTGGACCAGACAACAATCCTGGGAAGACATTTTACCTCTCACAACCTCCCTAGTGACGCTTTGGAATGACGGCTAAACCTGTCGAACCTGGAACGCGGTGTGTTCATTCACCCCCAGAAACCAGACCTTTTCACAGATGCTTCAATGCAGGGGTGAGGCGCACACATGGAGTCTTCATCAACTTCTGGTATCTGGAGGGAAACAGAGGGGATGTTACATATGAACATTCTAGAACTCACTTGAACGCACTCAGAGTCTGGAGCACGCCACTGTCCGGAAAGGTTGTCACAGTGATGTGCGACAATACTGCTGTGATCACCTGCCTCAAGAAGGAAGGGGAAAGAAAACCACACTCCCTTCAACAAGAGGTATCCAACGTCTTCAACTTATGCATCGTGCTTGGCGTATCTCTGCAACACACAGCGCAGGGAGGCTATATGTTCAGGTGGACGAACTATCGAAGGACAAGATTCCGACAAACTGTATCCCGCGGTTGTCAAGTTGATATTCCTAAAATGGGCCACCTTGCAAGTGGATATCTTCACCACCAAGCTGAAACCCAACTCCTGCACTACATGTCTCCCTTTCCCTTGGGCGTACCTATTTCCCTCTTATCACTTCTACAACAGGCGATAAACAAAGTCTGAGAATCGAAAGGGGAATTCATCCTCATTACCCCACGGCGGGTGGTCGCAACCTGTTACATAGATCTATTGGAAACAACCAAGATGGATCCCATCCCCCTCCTGTGCAGGGCATCTATGCTATACCAGCACAACGGGAAGACCCTGCACCCCAACTTGGGTGGGCTCCACCTTTACGGGTGGAAACTCTGAAGGCCAACCTGATGTTGGATGGATTCTCACAGTACGTAGCTGAATGAGTGACGCAATACAAGCACAAGATCACCATGAAGATTTACAAAGGAAAGTGGCAACACTGGACTGAACGGTGCTCCAAAAACACCGCTAATGCTGCAATCCCACCACCCAGCAGGTCACAATGTTCCTCGAACAGCTGTTCCAAGACGGCCTCTCCATAATGGCGATCAAGGGTTACCATTCTGTGCTCAGCCCATTTCTGTCCCTCATAGGCAAAGGGAAGGTAACACAGGACATCACGGTTTCCAGGATGATCAACAAAGCGTTTGGGATCACACGCTAAGGATCAGAAGGATCCTCCCAGCATGTGACCTCCCCCTTGTTCTGGAAAGTTTGTCTAAGCCACCATATGAGCCTCTTCACAGGGCCCCCGTCCTGCTTCTGATCTACAAGACAATCTTCCTACTTGCACTGGCCACAGCAGCCAGGCAAAACCAGATGGCGGCGGCGGCCCGAGACGACGGGTACTTCTGAAAACCATCGTCATCAAGCTACTCTCTCCTCTCCTCGAAAGCGGTTGCCTGGAGAGGGTCCAATCCCCAATCCTGTCACTCAGATTTTACTTGGAATCTACCTTGCTGCTGAGACTCAGAAGGGAACCGACTTCCCTTTGGACGAACCAATATCACCGGCCCTGGTGGGTAAATGGATAGGCTGTACGATCTGCAGAGTCTTCTTCTATCAGGGTGCATGAGATGTGCGCGCTTGCACCGTCATGTGCGTTCACAGCTGGAACCCCAATCGACAATCTCATACAGGCTTGCTTGTAGAAACACCGCAATACCTTTATAAGCTACTACCTAAGTAACTCCAAACAGACCAAGGAAGGGAGCCTGGCGAATCCACTCATGGTAGCCAGCACCCTTATCCAGATGAACTGAGCAACACTTCACTCATCCTCACATCGGCCCACAACATCATAGGTAAGAATGACGGTAGTAATGTCTCTAATGTTTAGAATAGGGAAACGAGAGGTTGACACTCTGCCACAGCACTCGAGTTCGACTTGCCCTCCTACAGGTTGGACAAATTCTGTAAAACAAAAAAGTACATATTTTAGGATAATCGTAAACACAACCAAACACTAAATTATTTTTTACTTATCCTAAAATACCTACCTTATGAACCTAATACCCATCCACCTCCCCACTTGTCGAAC
Source organism: Lithobius niger (assembly GCA_023313725.1). Lineage (NCBI taxonomy): Eukaryota > Metazoa > Arthropoda > Chilopoda > Lithobiomorpha > Lithobiidae > Lithobius > Lithobius niger. The sequence goes on from JAHWFP010250395.1 coordinate 15,013, forward strand.
CGAAAGGTAGAAAATTAAAAGTGGCGGATTTTTTGGCAGCAAAGGAGTACAGCTTTCGGCAGTAAGATTTCTGTAAGGGATATGAGACAGAGGTCATGCAGAGGAGCAAAATGCAAAACAAAAAAAGGGCTAGGTATTTTAGCATAAATGAAAACTAATTGTGTGTTTAAAATTGTCGTTTTCTGTGTACTGTTGTCGCAGTACCACTAAAATGTTGATGTAGTTCGGTTTTATTTGCCTGATGTTTACCGTAGGCATAAAAAAATGCAGATATGTCATAGTTTTTTAAAGATGTGTGGTATAAATTTTTTTTATGATTCTGGGAAGAAATAGATAAACTGGATTTTTTTAATCAGGCCACGCAGAATTGAAAACTTGTGTCTAAAGCTTCACAGCATCATCTGAAAATCTCCAAATCAATTATTCTTTGTGGGTTTCTGACAAACATTGCCCAAACGTTTCACCGTTTCCCTAATTTTTTATTGACTTTGTCATTCAATCTACTATTTTAATCTTTTTTACCAAACTTTTTCACTGGTTCAAATGTTTGATTCAAAGTATTGAGAAGTTATTTAGCCAATTTTTCATATCAATTTTTTAAGTTTGTGTGCCCAATAAACACTTTCAAAGTTTGTGTGGCCTTAGCTTCATTACAGCATTCAAATAAATTTTTGAGAAGTAGACGCTTGTAACCCATGTATGGCAATACAGTAAATACGATCTTCGCAGTAAATTTGTTACTGAGGGATGATAGGATGTCAGTGGAGTTGTATTGATTTTTCTTTTTTCACCAGAAACACTTGTTCCTTGATTCTTTCATTAATCTCAATGATCCGGTGGAGAAGGAACTTCTCTACCACCAAATGGTTCATAATCTCCGCAACGACCGGTATCCGGTCACAGAGCAAGAAGCGGTAAGTGAAAGTGTTAAGAAGTTTAATTAAAAACCAATAAACATGTGGTATGTACGAGCCTTTTTGGATTGAAAATTTACATGCTTCAAATATGTCAAATATATGCAAAATTTACATGCTTCGTGTACTATTGTGGTTGAAAAGAAGCAAAAAGAAACAAGTCATCACACTAAATGCCCACCTTGAATGGTCACACGCTTGAAGCAAATGTATTTTTATTGTCATTCTGTGCTGCTTCTTCTTCTAACTAAGCCTTTCCTTCCCCCCCCCCCCCCCAAAAAAAAAACTTTAAAATTGGCATAACTTATAAACTTATTAGATAAAAAGTGGAAACTTTTAAAAGTACTCACAATAAGATACTGCTTTTTTTTCTGTATTGTATTGTATTGTATTGCATGATGTTTGTTAAGACATTTATCTCCTCTGGGAAGATTTACAAATGATAAAAATAATGATGGTTACAAATCTAGCCTAGCTCATAGAAGGTGTTCGTCCATGTATTTCGCCAAATTTTGCCATGGCTCCTTCAAAGGTTGCGATTAAATTGAAAACATGATGAAGGTGGTGAGTTAGTCATACTGCAAACTGGTCTGAAAAAACCGTTAACTGGCAATACTTTGAAAGAAAGGAAGGAATGGAAAGAGGACAGAAAGGAAGACAAGGCATTGCGGCCCATTGCGTCATTGACTGGGGGAATACGAAGACGCTGGTGTGCTCGAATAATGCAAGAGACAATCACCTTTGGTGTCTAGAATCGATTGCAATACAGCAGTATTCAGCACACAAGTTCCCCCTTATGAATCTTCAAGGCCCAGCCAATCCTAATTCGTTGCACCTAGTAAACCGTGAGCTCGATGCTTTGTTGCTGAAGGAGTGGAAGATCGACGACAATGTGGGAGATCGGCCAAGGAAATACCGGAGGCCATGCTCGCATGCGTCCATCAAACTTTAAAGTAGACGATGTAAACAGAAAAGATGTAGCCACAAGCCACAGAGTTCAACACCGTTATTGTGCCTGATTAACATAACGGCTCAGTTACGGAAAATTAGATGCGCGAGCGTCTCCAAATGGGAAAGTGTGCTTTTTTGAAGTTTTAAATCTATTTTACTCCGAACTGAGATCTTCAGGGCAGAAAAATTTCATTGAACCCAACTAGTCATGAAAACAGCTTTCTGCCATATAAGCAATACCAGCAACCTCCAATAGGGGGTATGCATGTTACCACCTTCGTTACCCGAAACTCCAGTTCCGGCGCAGACGTCTACTTCCCCCATGCAGGTAGGTCGGCCACTTCTCCCTCTTTGTTCACTAACTTATGATCGTGCGTTAAATTAACGTCCATTTCTGAAGAAACCATGGTGAAATATATGAATGAATACCTTCCGCAAGCTGGATGAGATGTGATTTTAGCCTTCGTTAGTTTTATCATATGATGATGTTTGTGTTATTTGCTAGGCTATTCAGGTATTATAATTGCTATAAATTTGTGACGTACTCAGGGAGTGGACGGTTGTTTTCAAGAATATCTCGAGCCCAATTCACTCCTTACTGCATAGCTAGGGGACTATGCACTGAGACACATATTAGGCATAAAACACAAGTTTAGAAGCTTGGTCTTATCCTTTGCTGAGTCCAGGGAGACAACCTTTTGAGTTGCCTGCCCCACACCAAGTGCCTACTGTTGTCCAGACCCTCATATTTATATGGGTTGCTGAACAATAGAAGTAGCCTGAGGCTTTACGTTGCGCAACCGCTAACAAGTAGGAGCCGATTCTAACTGGTTTGAACAATAGAGCAGGCTCGTTACCCGGCTGTTGGCGTTGGGCCAAATTCCGGTGTAGACGGAAGTTGACAGGATGCCAAGCAGCTTATGTAACTACAAGGTGCACCCTGAGTGTTTACTCATGGTGCGCCGTGCTATTCGTAAATAGCGCGTTACAAGTTGGAAGCATTTAAATCAACTTTTAACAAACTTCTATCCTTACTAGCGAACGCTTTCATTTATCTTTTTTTGAGTGATTTAACATGACACAATTTTTTCTTTTCTCACTTTTTGGTAAAGCTGCATGCTATTCCAGTAAGCTAGAATGAGTAAGAAACTACTGCCAGTTTAGCAACACTGTAAGCAAAATAAATAGTCTACTCGGGTAGTATTTCTAGTTTTCTGCTCACAACTTCATTTTTTTTTTGGGAGATTTGCAAGCGTTTCCTGAATGCTTCATTTTCAGAATATGGTGTCATTGAGCATATTTTTGTTATACTATCGGAAAAATCGATAATTTTTATGCACGATCTCACTAACAGAATGTTTTATCAATTTCCAGCGAATTTTCGACAGCTCTAAAAGAACTTGAGATCAATTCCTTCCTACTGTTTTCCTCAGGCTTGTAGATAGTTATTTGTCAAAACTACATCACTGTTACGCTCGTCATGTTTTGAAATTTGCCGCGACTGTGGCCTCCGGCATTGTTGGCATTATTGCTCACTCGATTACGAAAATCATCATACTAACCTGGAAGCCTGAGGAAGACAGTAGGAAGGAATTTGATCTCAAGTTCCTTTAGAGCTGTCGAAAATTTCTTGATAATGATAAAATATTCTGTTAGTGAGATCACGCATAAAAATTAGGAATTTTTCCAATAGAATTTCAGAAAAGTCTCACAGTCAAATTAGCCATTTTGGTGTGTTCAAGATATTTTTGTTAAAGTGACAAAGCTGCTGAGGGCTTAAATGGATTAAATTCAAGCATAAACCATTGCAAAGAAAGAGATTTTAAACATTTTGAGACCAGAATATTCATGGCAGTCGTGCTCTGCAACCTTGAACTATTAAAGAAGTAAAACCATCTCACAGATGACCTCACAAAGAACCTCGAGAACTGAGCTATATTTTTTCTGGTGTAAGTTATACTGGAGCTAGTTAAAAATAACATCAATCACAAATCGACTACTAGTTTAAAATCGACATGACTGTTAAGGATAATTCTTGGGATACTAGTGTGTTCCTGATTACACGATTTGTGTGTTATTGCTAAGTAATCATGTGGTCCATTTAACCTATTGCTGTCTATTTCAGGTGATGCTGTGTGCTCTTCGTGCTCAATTGGAGCTAAAAGATTACCAAGAAGGCCAGGGAGATTACAGGTACAATTTCCTTTTTATTTCGTTTTGTGTACGTAAAAAAATAATGTACTGTAGCTGCTTTTATAACCAAACTAAAAAAAAAAAAGTAAAATTGGGTATCCACAAAACTACATTAAGTTTTAACAATGTGATTTATGTATCTATAAGTCCACTTTAATGACTGTTCTAGACCTTGTACCAATTCCACTTAAGACTAGCTTAATAGTTCTCTCTTCGTATGGCTCGCCTAACATATTTTTTTATGTGCAGGAGTGTGATGGCACACTGTCTACCTCCCCGTATCCTGGTCAACATCCTGAAGGAATCAGTTGCTATGCAGCACCAGAGTTTTGCAGGATTAGATGGTGAACAAAGCAAGCAGGCCTTTTTGAATGTCATCCAAAGCTGGCCCTTATATCGAGCCACCATATTTGAAGTCACGGTAAGCAACTGGAAACAACTATTCAAACATCTAGTTTTCATTCCGATACAGTCTATTCCAATCATTAATTCTGCCTCTTTTTTTTTATTTTAGCAATCGTATACTTCAATGTGGCCTAAAACGTTATGGTTGGCAGTTGATCAAAAAGGCCTTCATTTATTAGAACAACGTTCAAGGGTAAGGAAGCCAAACGAGCTTTTTAAAACAATGTTTCAGTTGTTTGACATATTATCAAGGGTTTATGATGTATATCCTGAGTCTGTAAAACATTATATTGAGAGACTTAAGATAATGAATTTCCTTGCAGGTTGTCATATGTCATTGCGAGTATGACAATATTGTGAGCTATAGCCCCTCATTAAATAGTATAATGATAGTTACTGGCAGTGTGGGTAAAGGGAGCAAATATATCTTCACAACAAATCAGGTTAGTTGTGGTAATTTCACTAATTTGTTTTACATAAGTAACCAAGTCCATCTCATCATGATAATAATGAAGTTGAAACTTCTCACTGACTAATGGAGATTGGCAACATTCGTCGATATTTTGTTCTTCTTGCTGATGATTTTCTTCAGGAGAGAACATGATGAGGATGAAGTGAATGACATATGCGGAAGAAGTGAATGAATCATCACTTCATCCTCATAAGTCATCTGATCATCATCGTGTTTTAAACCCTCCTGAAGATGGTCGTCTTTAAGAAGAACTGTTAGGTTGTCGAAAATTTGCGGATACTGTCGTAGTAATTCTTTTTCAAACTTTTGCGTAATTCTGAGTCAAAATTACTTAAACGTACATTCAAAACGTTAATTCTTTCATCATTACAGGCTTCGCAAATTGCTCACCTAATTAAGGACTACACACATGCCGTGATGCAGCGGCAAGTGCAGCCACTAGATCTGGTTGTCCCGTTGAATGGTGTTGACCTAAATCAGGAACCAGAACAGCAGCGGCGACGCAAGAGGCCCGTGAGCATCTTGTGCAAGCCGCCGCCACAGTTCATCAGCCAAGAGATCATTGTCTGATTTTGTTTTGTTACTTGTTCGTTTATGTGATAAACCTTAAAGGTGGATCATGTTTTTCTATTTGTAAAGTTTTTTTTGCTAACGAGATGATTTTTGTGGTGTCATTTTTCCACGCAAGAAGAAAAAGGGTAAAAGTTTTTACACTGTCTGTTCAGTGCCGTATCTCATTCTTTTTTAAGATGCGGTATTATTTTCTTGCCACTAGGTGGTAAACCGCGCAGAAACGCTTGCGAACAGCAATTTCGTTCACATAATGACTGTGATAATGTGCCGAGAATTTCCTATCCATTTTAAGGATAATCTTAAAATATAAAACTCTACAAAAATACTGCTGTCTTTAGGATGCTTTGTTTCCCATTAAGCTGCTATTTTTTCCCCTTTATGTTTCCATTCAGTACAAATAGCTTGCGTAATGATTCCATAACAATCCTCCCGGCCTGAAGTGCCCACCTCAACTGCCATTCAACCGTCTCCAGTTCCATCCAAATTCAATATCATCCATGTTGTGTTGCCTACAACAATTGACACGCATCATTTGCTGAAATTATTCAGACCTAGTTACTTTTTAATAGGTGTAAAAAAAAATTTTATTAATATATTATTATTTTAATTTTTTTATTTTTAGCTGTAATATTCCATACAATAATTAGTAATTCGAAATCATTAAAAAGCCAACCTGAAGTGACCAGGAGTTCTTATTTCTAACTTGCTACTAAGTTCATTGTTTGGCATTTTTTGTTTGGAAGCATAGTCAGTGCAAAAGTGTAAAGAAGTCGCTAGAATTTTCGATGTTAACGTTAACTTCTTTGACATCGAATTAGCAAACAAGTTTCGATCCAAGCAGGCTTAGAATATATTATTTCTTCTTACTTTTACTGTAACAGGGTGGAAAAGTGTCTTCCAAACATGCAAAAAGATTAGGTTTTCAGATTTCTGTAGGACATTAACAGTTTTGCACAAATCTAAGCCTCATCTGAAATCAGATTTTTAAAGTCATATTAAAGATAATAGTTTTAATCGTGGAATTTATTACAATGTAAAAAAAATTACTTTAATCAAGTTGGATATTTGAAATTCGATGCCAAACTCTTAACGAAAGCTGAAAATAATTAGAGTGTTTATAATGAGCAAATGTATGTGCCTGTCAACAGTTGAAGTGCAACACAGTTTAACAACCACGGCGTTGAGTTTTGAAAGTCAGTCCGCGTCCATAATTTGTTTGTTGGAATTTTTGTTCATATTGTTTGTAGCGTGCCAAATGGTGTGTAAAAATCGTTTTGTAACAAATTTTTAGTTGAGCGACAGAAATGAATAACACGAGTGGAGTGTTGTTTGAATATTTCTTTAAAAAAGATTTGTAAAATATAGCGTAATTTATTTTTTACTCAGGAAAGCTGTGTGCCAAAAAATAGTTTATTGTAGTTATTATTTCACTTTTGTGTTCTGCTTATTTTGCTTGTAAAGAAGGGTGTCATTTGCAACGATTTTCACTGGAATTAATATTCACATCGAGCTTTTCTATAACTTATACATAATTTTTGTTTTTACTAATTTTGTAAAGCTTGCGTTAGCTAAGCTTTTGCGGGAGGTAAGCACAGTGCGTGTCCCGTTCAGCCATTAGCACTAAGTGTTGTTTTAGTAAATTTTGTATAGTAACACTGTTTTGATATAATGATTGTCACTTCATACATACCAAAACATTTAATTATGTGCTTGTACATATTAATTCTGTAAAAGTTCCCCCCAACAAGTTAAACATTCACAGTAATGCCGTGGTATCCGCATGTTGATTTTGCTAATCAGTTTGAAAGGTATTGGTGAAAGCGTTCAACCTTTACGACCTATTGGATCTGCAACCCGGTTTATTTATTGAAATGATAAAATAAGATTCTGCAAACTACAGTGCATCAGTGAGAATGTGCTATCAACAAAATGACAAAAGTGAACAGGGATGTTTAAGCATTAACTACAGCAAATTTAGTTCAGTTGCTACGAGAAAATTTCACAGAATAATTGGATGCAGAAATAAGCCTAAGTTTACCAGCACATTGTATTCATACTGAAAATATTGGCTGCATATTTGCATATTGATTCTTGCGTATTGTATGTGGTGGCTTGATTTGCATTGGATAGAAGGTGATGGATCCAACATTAGGTACAGTTACAATGTAGATGTAACGTTACACCTTGTGTGATGTGTGGTGTTCCCTAATTGTGCATGAGTGCTGAACCTTATATTGCTGCTACCTTATTGCAGAGAAAATTTAGAGTGGCATTGCTGAACGAAACAGGGTGCGTTGTCTTGCTTCGGTATCGTAAAGATAAGTGCCTTGCCAAAAATTCAGAGCACATTGCATGTGGTAAGGATTGTGTTTTGGTTCACGAGGAATTGAACAATTTGAAAAGGAAGCATCTGTAAATTGTTTGGTAAACGAGCGTCGGTAACATTGTAGGGTTCAAATAACTTAGTGCATTCAGTAGTGCTGCGTAACTGGCAATAGTTGGATGCAAGAGAGGGACAGATCCAAGATAATGGCCCCTCCTTTTCCTGCTCTATTTTTTATTCAAATGTTCTCTGAATTTAATTCAGGAAAAGGAAAGAAATTTGAAATGTAGACTGCATGATCATTTTTCATTCTGTAAAATGTACTCATCTTTAACAGCAGCACAAAAGAAAAATACATTTTGGTATTATTTTTGGTATAGCACGCAGCTTAACAAGATCCCGACTCTACTTCTGGGTATAGCTCGTTGTACTACAGGAATGGATTCAGTCAAGCTAGGTTTAGTTGCAGCTTTAATTAAAATAATTTGAAGAATAGGCAGGAAAGCGTGCAGACTTACATTCTGTGTATAGTTCCAACTTGTATGTATACTGCTGATCTATGTATAGGTCCAACTTTAGTTAAAATAATTTGAAGAATATGGCATGTACAGAATACCGGGTTAAATTGGACAACTGGATTGGACAACAATTGGATTTAACTTGGACAACTGCCCCTGTTAAATTGTATGCCGTAGCAAACGGAAGGGCTTTAGGGGAAATTTAGTTAGCAGTGTCAGGCGCCTGCCTACATCCCGTATGACACACAACCTATTTACGAAGGCGCCACTGCTATCGTGGGTACGAACAGGATGCGATTTGGTGATAGATGATATTGTGTATTTAGTATCTATTTGTTGCCAATTGTTGGATCATGTTGATTAGTCCGACTTACAGCAAAAAAGACCTACAGTGTTACTGACAGTTCACTTACGAGTGTGATTTGTACGACTCCTTTTTGAATACCGATTTACAACATTTACTGAATTTCTGGCTGTGCCTATGTGCGGTAGCTTAAAGAAGGTAGTTTGTACCGAGTAATGAGGCGAACATGATGCTCATAATTTAAGCTTGTGTTAATTATCCATCAGAGTTTTAGGGCAATAATTGATGCCTTTATGCATAATTTTTTTTAATAAAATTGCCTTCCCTTTATTTTGCTCACTATTTGATTATTTAAACTGTTACTAAAATTTTAATTTGAATGTTGTTGTTTTTGTACACGTTTCAAAGTTTATCATTCTATGTATTTAATGTTGGCTGAGAAAAAAAAAACCTGTGCATTATGGGATTTTCCATTTATTCGTAAATTATTTAAAATGCGTTTATTATTTCGTTGTATTTATTTGGACAGATGGGTTTCTAGTTTTTAAATTGTAGCCATAGATTTTTTAAGTACAATAATTTTAATTAGTAGCCTACTATGATTGCACCAAGATTTTGATTAGCGCTAAACAAATTTAATGGAGTTTAATTAGCATGCTAAGATTGCCAGGGTTCGTACAGTGCTAATATTTTCCAGTAACTAAAGTGTTGCTGTTACATCAAAATATCAAGTTATTAATAGTAAATCGTTCAAAAACTTGAGGGGCAGGGCAGAACATTAAAAAAATAAGTCAGTTTTGTTAACGACTGATTTTTTAAAGCACGGATTAGGATTGCAGGCATTTTTTACTGAACAAATAATTTTTCCAGTTCATTTCGGTATGGCGCCATGGCTACAGCAGGGAGTGCGTCAAGCCTCAAAGTATATTTCAGTACCTGTACGATTCCTGGATTCCATAGTCGCAATATACTGTTTTGTAAACAGTTTTAGTTTTTAAATGAAAACTGCTGTACGTTAGTCATTATCATTCTTTAGATGTGTGATAATAATATTACTTGAATATTTGGAACAAAGCAGATATTTTACGTGGACAAGATTTTTTAGTCTGTAATCATCTCTCAGTTCGAGTCATTACCAATAATTGCAGGCTAAATCATAATTTCTACTTTTTGTGCTAAGTTGGATAGCAATTACTACAAATAAATTCACCTATTCTTTTATTACTACACATAATGTTGCGCGAATTCATTCGAGAATAAAGGGAGAGTTGTTGAAGAGTGCTGGTGCATGATACTGTAGTAGAAGGTTAACGCGGGATGACTTGGTAAATGACATAGGCGAATGCGTACTTTTCTACTTATTTTTTTTGTGCTCTAGTAATACTTGTATGTAAAAAATACTTCAGGGTATCAAGTTTAAAACAATTCTTTATTAAGTGTAATAACCATTTTTTCAACTGATGGTCTGGTTGGTAAAAGCATTCAGACCAATGAAAAAAATAATGAAATAATGTTGTCGTGTTTGGATTTTTAAAACCAACGTGTATAGAAATGTATTATATCAATTAAGTTGTTTTATAAAATATTGTATTTAGCTGGACATGCTGGTAGATACGTAATGATAATACGAAGATGGTCTCCACTATCTGTGAGTATACAATTGCCTAGATAAATGCATTATGGAAGCAAGTTTAAGTAGAGAATGTCAGTCAGTGTTAACCATTGCTTTTATTCAGGCTAGGATTTAGAAAGTTACATGTATTTATGTAGAAAGTTAAGTTTTTTTTTGGCTGTGAGAAAATACTGTTCACCATTTTGGTTTTACCTTGAATTTGTATTCAATTTTTCGTGACCGCTGTGTATGTGTGACGCACACCATTCAAGATTCTTTTTATACTAATTTAGTAACTCTTTTTATACCTGACTTTGTTTTTCATCTGTGTGTTTCCATTTTTCTAAAAGTGGGTCGTACATTGCGTCTATAACTGTACATGTTTTGTAAACAGGTCCCTGCTTTCTATCGTCATTTGATGTACTTAAAAGAACATGTAAAATACTCTTCTTAGTAAAGGCTTCGATACGTAAATCGGCCATTATGAAATTTTTCATTTAATTTAGATGTAGTTACAAAATACTTGATCAATCCACACCTTTTGTTGTCCTCTGTTTTGATTACACTAAAATGGTAAGTAGAAGGCGAAAGTAGACCATTTGGCACAAACGTTTGCTTGTGAAAATAGAGAAAAAATGGAAGACTGACCTCAATGACTGCGGCAACTTTTATTAATTGGGCTCCCACTGTTCACTAAATCGCATATCACTTTTTTTAAGTGTGTTATGCTTTTTCCGGCCTTTTTTTCTTTTGTAGTTGTTTTTACTTTTCTGGCGTTTTACAATTGATAGTTTCCCAGGGGTGACCCACATTTATATCCTTTAGGCAACCGTCTTTTGCTTCACTTCGACCTTGGTCTCCCTTCCATCTCATCTGAAAAAAGCTGAAAGCAAGTCAACACATCCAACCAGACGTTCATCCTGCCCAGGTCCTCCCCTTGCCGAGTTTGGGTCTCATCTAACTGAAGACAATCAACTCGAACATAAGACCCTTGCCACCTTGCATTTCTCTCGAAATATAACAAGACGGCTAGACGGACAGACAAGACCCTCGGGCAGCTCTTCCATCTCCGTAGTCGCCACAGATCTTTCTTTCATCCCATCATATTAAATTCAAGCAATCGTCAAGGAACTGGTCCTCAAGGTCCCTACCATCAAATTACTGCTACGGCACTTTTTATTCCTCCATTCTCCCGGCCACGAGGGATTAAGGGTGGTAATCCTACACAAGCAGGAAATCTCTGTCGTCCCGACGATCGTCACTTCCGACTTGCCAACTTGCGAAGGAAGCCATTTTGGATTTTTCTTTTGCACTGTAAAAGCCTTCCTTCCATCAAGAAAGACCAACAGCACAGCAATGAAAACTCGCTCACGTTGAAAGTTGCGGGTTTTCGTAGCAGTGCACTTAAGCAGGACTTAAGCAGGAGCCACCATGGTTCTCCCTGTTGTCTCCCAGGAAAGACCCACGGTGCACAAAGGAATTTTAAATCGCCAAGAATTCGACTTCTTCATCCAGCAGTCAACCACGTTAGGATTAACACAACTGCGCAAGCCTCGACCGTGGGGCAAGCTCTGCTCCTCCCTCTCCAACCACGCCACGGGTAGGATATGCTTCTTTTGCAACGGTCAGTTGCGCCGTCCAAGTTTGTCTCCACCATCCACAAGGGTTAAAACTCGCCATGGTTTCGTGCAAAGATTAATCATTCAATGAACACCCAACAAAGTTAAGAATAGATGTGGAATTCAGCACTTTTCCGAACAGGCCACCGTGCGCTCAGTTTCTTTCGTCTGGAACTTCTCACCAACCGAAAGACAAAGCAACGTCAGAGCAAGCACCAAGGCGCCCCAAAGGATGTGTCCATCCTGAAGACCACCTCTCACCCGCCAGGCCCTCTGCCAGTCATCTGACGTCGTCTTCCCCTCTCATCCCCTGGACCATGAGGACGTTCGACCAAGCCAAGCGCATATTTTCCCAGCACCTGTATCACTGCAAAGCTCCGCTACCAGCTTGGACAAGCCTCTTTCACGTCATTCAACCTGCCCCCGACCGTCCCTGACGTACCTACCCTGCAAGCAATATGGTCAACACGTCTCCTGCTTCCCCAGTCCAACCAGGACTGACGTCGGTATCGTCCCAAGAAGAGCCTTCACGCTGTGTAGAACCATACGCCATGCTGCAGCGCAACCTAAACCATCACTTCCAAGAGGGAGGACAACTTGCACACACCTCGCCGACTCGCCGCTCGCCCTTTCATCTCACTCTCCGCGGCATTCCTCGGAGCCAGCCTGTAACTCCAGTAAACCTAACCAACCAACGATTGGATCGTGCCATGCGTGATTTCCACTGCTGTGAAAACCCAGACCTCCGGCATCGACCATTCCTTCGACTCGGCAGTTCCACGCCACACATGCGATCACACCTGCAACAAACGTTGCAAGTCACAAGTAATCTCATCTATCCCGGCTTTCCCGCTAAGGAACACCGTTCCTCTTCAGTGAATCTTTCCGCCCAGTGCTCTCTTTCGCCGGCTTTCCGCCCAGTACTGTTTCTTGTCGGTTTCCCGCCCAGTGCTCTCTCTTTTGCCGGCCTTCCACACTGCCTTCCCGGCCATTAACGCACCCGCACCATCGCCTGTCGCCAGGCGCAAGCGATGAATACAACCTTGACTCCTTCCCAACCTCACATCGGTAGACGAGTCCCTTCGCGTCCCTTTCATTCACTCATCACGACCATCCATTGATCACGTCCAATGAATGACGTGTTATTTCTCACACCGCTTCAAGGAAGCTTTCAAAAAAAAAAAAAGAAGACCCTTCCACCAATCTACTTTCAGACCTCCTCAAACAGTGGAAGAAACAGTCCCTGATTGCCTTCTCCACAAGCCGGCCTCTCCGGCACCTGCCAACTGGATTCGGCTTTTGCCTGCTCATCTACAACCTCAAACAACAAGCGTCCTTCGGCCAATTAACCACACTGCTCATGTATCCTTTGCGCTACAGCAGCATTCTCCGTTGTAAAGTCAAACCGTTGCAACTCGACAAGGGAACCCCTACCCACCAACTCGTCCTGATTGTGACAACGTTGGTTTTCTCAACCTTACGGCGACAACTCCACACGCCCATGAAATTTCAACACCATTCCAGAATCCTTCAGAAACCATGATAATTCAGGCACATGAAGTCAAACAACTTCTCTACTGGAATCGCCACCACTTTGGCTCGATCCACCAATGAAACCTGTTTTCAAACATAGAATGTCCTTAAAGATAAGAAGAAAAGAACCTTCCCACTAAGGCTCATACATCAACAACTTTCATCTGGAATCACCATCACATTGGCTATATTCCAGCAACAAAATCTTTCCAAAACCTTTTAAAATAGGAACATGGACTTCAAACATTGGCTGAGTTCACCTAGACAACTTCGCCGACAACATCCTAGACTTTTCACCAAAAAAAAAGTGGAAAGAAGAACGCATCAAACCTGCTGTCCTTCTAACAACTGGAAAAGAGCAGGGTCTTGTCTCCTCAACACATCATTATGACCCAACCTCTGAAAAACCATCACTTTTCAACCAGCTGAAGGCTAATCAGTCATCATCATGAAAGCTGGACAACGAAGAAGAATCAACAATAACTCGTCATCAACGTTCAATTAACGATCATCACGAACCCTGTTAGTCCCCATGGGCGACAATACCCAAGTTCTCAACAAGTTTGACAACATCAACAACGAAGATGCAGAAAGAAGACTGAACTCACCTCACCTTGTAAAGAACACTCCGGGATCCGCATCACAAAGAGATGTTAACCTTGGTTTCGTCCTTCCCCAAACCCTTGACGATCCCCTCTCGTCCCCTCTGAACTGAAGGTGGTTTTCTTTTCAAAAATAACAATCAAAATCCATTCAAAGTTTACTCGAAACTTTTCTCAACAAATTTGATTAAAATCAACTTAATCTTCAAACCTTCACGTAACGTTCAGGGAGTCTGTGACTCCAGGGAACGCCAGCTGTAGAACCCTAGGGCACCCACCAAGAAGGTGCCTGCCACCAATTTGCCGAAGTCTAACTGTGAATGAATTCGCAGGTAATGTATATTTTGTAGTGGCAACAAGAATGGATGGGCTAGCCAAAATTTGTTTCTTTTGCCTAAGAAATTACACATTACCTCATCCCGCCCAACCTCCCCTCGAGTCACTATCTGGACAAATCGAGAGTGAACAAAAGATGCTGAGCCCTCGTAGCAAGCTCTTTCAACAGGAAGAGTGCGCGCATGCGCACTTGGGTTGCCAAGCGAATATTGAGTGATAATGTGGAAATTCGTTAATATTACGATGTTTTTTAATGAATCAAGTCGTTTGGGGAATTTCTGTTAAAAAGTAGGTGCTCTAACTCTGTAATCCCCCAAAACCATGCATTACACAAATTTCTAGGCAACTTAAGGGCCCACAAAGCATTTTTATCCACTATTTTAAATTTTAGTCGCCATTTTAAAAATTAGGCCAAAATGGCTTCTGCAATCTCGAAAACCATGAAAGGCATAATTATTCGACAAAACTTTGGGGGCCATTTAGAAACTAAGTTATTGTGTCATTGGCTGCGTTTTTAAATTGTGGTGGCCATTTTGTTTTTGGGAACACTTTATCCAAAAGTGGTTGGGCTTACCGTTTTTAGGAGTACAATTGCATATAAAATCGCTTCTTACTGTAGAACGAAGTCGTCACTATTTCCGTAATGAGCAGGTCTGGGGGCCCCAATAAAGAACTTTAGGAGATGGCTACATCTTAGTCTATAAGGAAGGAAAGTCAGATAATCGTTACCAGTATTCCCCTACGTCAGAACACCATATGGCAAGATGCCCTTTCGGGTGTAACAGAACACAGACGCCCCCTGAAGAGGAGAAGGTAGTTATAATTCAGGACATACTCGAGAATGAGAAGACAAGGTCCGCATCCAAGACAGAAACAGAAAAGCGCCTCGAAACAAGGTTCGTCTTCATCCCGACGTCATAGGGAAGGAAAAAGCCAACAATGACTTGCAAGTCTTCCAACCTGCGCCCCTTCACCGTGTGGGGGGCTACACATCCATTTAAAAAAAAGGGAGTCCATAACTGAGTACGCCTTTGTCCACTCCATTAATCTATAGGGATGTTCTCCACCATTCACATCACTACCGCCACTGTCAGCGGAAGTAACAAGAAGGATCCTTAGTTAATAGCCGAACTGGCTTGGATTCAGGGGCGCTCCGCTTTAGAATCTCTAGGATATTACAGGTCAGCCAGAGTGATCCTCAAAAAGAATGTGGGATGGGTGGGAATACATCTGCTCTGGTTCGGATGTATTCAATCAAATACATCTGAACAACTCTGTAGCAAAAGAAGATTTCAAAATGAAGACGGCTTCTGTACGGAATCCCTTCAGCCCCAGGCAGTCACTGTCTCACTAGATACGGAGGACGCTTACCCCATTGCCCCTCCACCCATCAGCGTGCAATTCTTTTGTTTGGTGAGCAACGTAGGGGTCTATCATTTCAAAGTAATACCGTTCTGACTTTGCACGGCATCCCATCTGTTTATGTCGGTCCTTCGCGCCCAGTGTTCACTGGCCAGTTATTCAATCGACTAGGCCTGGGGATCATACTAAGGAAGTCAAAATAGGAACCGAGTTGGGAACTGGGAAGTCACCTTTTTAGGTGCAACATTCAACAAGAATTCTTTCCTAACCAACTTGGGAGGGGGGGGTGATCTGATTTGACGCAGTTCCAGAAAGAGGGAGGGACAGTTCGGGTAGGGAGAGGAAGGGGGGAGGCAACTTGGGATATTGTGAGGGAGCAAGAGTGATGATTTTGTGTGTGGGCATGAATGATGTGGGGAGGGTAGGATGTTTGGGATTTCAGAGGGGTTTGGTGGCTTGTGGAGGGAAGTGAGGTGGGTTAATAGGTAGATGTTGATTATGGTCTGTACGTTTTCTGAGAAGGGCTGTCGAAAAGGTTAGGAAATTTAATTCGGAATTGGTTAAAAGATATGGAGGAGGGACATAGATGTGGTGGATGTTCACATAGTAGGAGGATTGGAGTGATGACAGGATTCACTTCTCCCAGTAAGCGGCTGTGAAAGTATGGCTAGGAATGATAGTGGCGGTGGTTTCATTTTTTGCAGGTGAGAGGGAAAGGAACGAGAAGTAGGTAAGAGAGGCGGTGGGAAATCATAGGTGGTGGCATGGGAATCTGTCCTGTTTGTGGAAGGGAAGACATGAGAGTGAGGGGGTGGGGAATATAGGGCTGTACCTGGATTGGGGAGGGGGGAGAAAAGCGTTGGAATGATTGGAGAGAGCCATGGGAAGAGGATTGAGGGGAGCTTTTTTATAACATGGGGAGGAAGTTGGAGAAATTTGAAGACCTCCACAGGGGAGTGGAGAGGGGATATTTTTTATTTTTTGTGGGTGGCCGAGACCCACCTGCGGGAGGATGAGAGCACCCCCCCCCCCCAATTGTGGGATGAGTGGGAGGAACAGAGGGAACATGAAAAAGAAGGGTATGTTTCATTAAGGACTGGACTTATTGGGAGGAGAGAGAGGAGCACCTATGAGTGACTGGTTCTGTAGGTGGTAGAAAAGTTGCTGTTGGGTCGATAGTGTATCTGGAAGGAGGGATGAAGATCGAGGATCTGTGAGTGCCTGGAGGTAGATTTTGGGGACCCAAGAAGGGAGGAGTTCGGGGTCGTTTTATATGGGGACTAATGACAAACTGGCCAAGTTGGAGGGCGTTGGCCAAACATAATGGGGGGGGGGGGGGGTAGTGAGAAGATTTGTTGTTGCAGAAGTTGTAGCTGGCCAACCTGGGGTCAAGAGAGAGGATGGCTTGGACGTGAGGGAGGGGGACTTGAAAGTCTGCTATTGACTTTGTTCTTTGGGACGAGGAGGGTGGATGTGGAGAGGAGCTGTAGCCCTGGCTCGGACCATTGTTTGGTTTGACTGGAGTGGGTTCGAAGTGAGAGAGGGGATGGAAGTTTGGGGGTGGAAGGGGATCTGGATCTGTGGGGATTGGGGGGAGGAAACGTGAAAACTTTTGGGGGAAAGTGGAAGAAAGGGTTGAAAATTGGGGATAGGTATGATAGATGGGAGATGGAGTTCATCCAGAGGGTGGGTGACACTGTGGGTAGAAAGAGTGAACTAGGAGGAGGGGGGGGGGGAAAGGGTGGTGGAATGGAGAAGGGAAAAATGCAATTACTGATCGAAAGCACGCATGCAGGGCTTGGAGGGGATCTGAAAGGCGTTAACAAAAGAAATTCAGTACTGGTGGAAGGAGTATTTGGGAAGGAAGGTGAGGGTGGGGAACCTGGTCAGGAAAAATATTAGGGAAGACAATCAGAGGATGGCAAGGGGATTTGCTGAAGGGGAAAAGAGACTAGTAAAAAAATCTGGAGGTATGTTACGAGCCGGGATGGAGACGGGGAGGATAGATGGAGAAAGGACAGGGCTTCTTGTGCCCGAGGAATCAAAAGGGGTAATGAGGGGATCAGGATGGTTCTTGCGGCCTATTTAAGGGAGTTCTGTGGGAAGTCAGAAGAAGTAGGAGATGGGGACAGAAAGAACAGATGATGGAAGGCCCCCTGGGGAGGGAGCTCTCGATTGAAGTAGCTCTTCACATGTGAAAAGAAGGGAAGGCTTTGGGGGAGGATGAGATAGCGGGACGATATTTAAAGGGCTTTGTCAAAAAGGAAAAAAAGAGATTGTTGAAAGAATTGAACAGGATTTTTGTGATGGGGGGAGGGTTTCCGGAATGGTGGAAAATTGCCAGGGCTTGCTTGATTCGTAAGGGAAAAGGAAGAGCAAAAACGAAGTGGGAAACTACATAGCGGCGGCGATTGCGAGTGCCGTTTAAAGGACCTTCATGAGGATCCTAAAGGCTCGTCTGGGGGAGGATCTTGAGGTAGAGGTTGCTGGGAGAGGTCCAAACTGGGTGTAGGAGGGGAGGAACTGGAAGACGAGGTGGTCATCATAACGCAGACTGTGGAAGTGGCCCGGAATGAAGGTTGTAATGTATGGACTACCTTTTCTGACATTGCGAAAGCTTCTGATAGCGTTCAACGTAGACAGCTGTCAGAGGCCCTAAGGAGGGTGGAGGTAGAGGAGGGATTCATTCAGCTTATGAAGAGGGTCTACTCGGAGGCTTGCATTAGGACGAAATGGGAAGAGGTGGAATCTGACTGAGTTCAGAATAGGAGGTGACGCTTGTGAGGCTGTCTGATGTCCCCATCCTGTTCATGGTGTATCTGAGGGGTCTGGAAGAGAGCCTTGTGGAGATAGGGTTTGGGTTCAGGTGAGGGAAAAGGGGAATTGACTTTAAGACTCCAGTTTTGACATTTGTAGATGATGTTGGCATTTTGGGTGGGGAGGAAGGTGGCCTGGAACAACCCCTGGGAGCGTGCACTAAGCGGGATGGTTGAAATGGGGACGGAGATTAGCAATGAGAACTCGGGGTTCATGATGTTTAGAACGGGAGAGGAGCTTTGAGATAGAAAATCAGAGGATTGTATGATGATGGGAATGACTCGAGTGAATAGGGTCATGGAATATGTGTATCTGGGGTTTTCTTTGTGTTTAAAGGAATTACTTGGAAGAGTCGGAAAGAAAAGCTATTGTAAAAACAGGAAAGGTGAAGGGGATAATCAAAATGGTGGCTCTCTGGGGATACAACAGGCACGAGTTGGCCTGGGGCTTGTGGAAGGGAGTTGCAGTTCTGGGATCACTTTTGTTGGATGGGGAGTCATTGTGATTGGGGGAGGAGGAAGGTTTTCAAACAGCTTTGGGGGGTTTCATGAGGAATTGGATAGATGGGCCTTGTGAGCAAACCGTTTAAGAGTGAGGGAGTTGGTGAGAGGGAAAATCGGGCGGTCTGGTTTCGAGGCTAGGAGGCAGTTGCTAATCTGGCTTTCGACAAGAGAGTTAAGAAGCTCCCGGGGAACATGGTTGTCAGGAGGGTATATGACTGCATCACTGGGAGGTATGGGTCAGGGTGAGTTGACCTTAAGAGGCGGTTGACTGAAGTTTGTGAAGTGATAATGATGTTAGGTGCAGGAGCACACAGGCCTAAAAAGGACTCAAAAGAATCGCTAATATTCATCCTTAAAAATTAGGGAAGGGGTAACAAAGAAGGCTGTCACAAGGGGGTAGGTAGCAAATATTATTTAGGCACAGCACAGAGCCAGAGGCCTCTTGTAAATTAAAATTTTTTTAAATAATACAAATGTGTGCGGTATGAGATGAAAGCAAGGTATGTATAGAGTCAACAACACAACATGTGGGTACAGAGTTGGCCATCACCACCTCATCAGGCAAAGAGTTCCACACAGGGACAATACGCACTGCAAAGAAAGACCTACGACAGTTTAGCTGGAATAGGGGGAGAATCAGTTTTAGAGCATGACCTTTAGTCCTATTTTCAAGTCGAAGATCAAAAAATGAAAAGTTGTAATTGAAGCAGCCAGGCAGGATCTTAAAAGCAAAGGCAGGGTCAGTTTTCAACCTATGGAGCTCAAGCAACTCTAATTTGTAGCTGCAGGGCATTTGAAGTAGGGCAGTTTGTGCAAACCCTTTAAGGATTTCATGAAGAGTAAGATGGAATATGGAGGGGAGCAAGAGACGGAGGAAAGGGATTGATGACGTCGAGACAGGGCTTTGAAGGTACAGTATGAAGGAAAAATCTCCGACTGAGAAGTACAGGGAAGAGTAAATGAAAGTTGGATGGGAAAGGACGTATGGGGATGGGATGGGTGAGCATGCTTCTGTTTAGGGCCCAGGTGGGGGCTTTGGAGACAAGGGAATTCGTGTGGAGAACGGGGAGAGATGATGACGATGGATCTTGTGGATTGAGTGGGGAGGGGATGTATACGTAGAGCATGTCCAGGTTGAATGTTGCTGTCTGGAGGATTAAAGGTAGAGAGTCGAGGGGTGGTAAGGGAGGAGGTGAAGGGGAAAAAAGGATAAGTTTAGGAAAAAATCTTGGTTGAGTGGTGGAAGAGGAAGGGGAGGGATTAGATTGGATCGTCTAGGTCTGTGGTAGAAACCGCTGTCCGTTTCAATATGGCGGATCCACCACCATCATCATCATCAACTGCATCGAAATAAAACAGTTCTGTGAGTACGAGAATAACTGCCTCTAACACGTATTAGCATGGCTAAAATTCTCGTGTGCAAACGAACTCTAATCCACAGGCAGTGGTTATTTGAGTTCGTTTGCACACGAGAATTTTCAGAAAAAAAACATAGAGAGGTGAGTTCAGTTTATTGAGACTGATAATCCCTTCTGGGACTTTCTGTCCTAAAGTAGACGATGAGAGGGACAACGGATACGGAAGTTTGATTTGATTTATTCAGTAGTATTAAAGGTAGGGAGCCACAAAGGCTAATGTCAAAGTGTTCCAATGCTGTAACATGTCTTTAGTGAGCCTAATAGGTCTACAATACATTGTCTCACACAAACTAAACTTAACACAACTTATATTAAACCTGATCAATTATCGACAAGCACTGAAACACTACATATGTTCAAAAGTGCCAGTAATACAGTAAAACCAAAAGGTAAACACCAGATGGTAAGGAGGACGAGTAACCACAAAAAAAAAGCAAGAACCAAACACTAAATCAGTCGAAATGCCCTGTTGCTCTACAGAAAGAGAGGACGTGCACTCGTCAGATGCGGTGGCACTCCAAGGACTTCCCGTAAGAGTACATCCTTAATACTCAATGGCAAACGCCTCTGTGCAACCCAAAGAGGACATGAAAGCAAATGTGTAACCTTCTCTTCACTGAGGCCACAAACACACACTGGGGTATTGCACACAGACGGAAAAAGTGTGCCCGTAACTGTATATGGCCAGTCCTCAACCTTGAGGTCAAGCCCAAATCCCTTTGCGACAAACTGCTCAAGACCACAGGAACCAAAGTAGTAGGGTGCAAGTCTTACCCGCTTCCCATGTAGCTTGCCACTCCCTCTTTGACAGTGTGTAGACCACTGGACGGAGATCTCTTGGATGCACTGGGAAATAAAGCTGGTTAACCTGTGACTTATACCTAGCAAGACCATCGACTGCCTCGTTCCCATGGGTGCCATCATGCCCCTCACAGAATAGAAATAGTGACTCCACTATGCATCGCAGAGAAGAACTTCCACCTAATTTCCATTACAATTGGGTGTGTAACTTCCATAGACCAGAAACATTGGTTAAGAAATCCTAAGCTAGCAGTCGAATCCGAGTAGACAGTGAACCGTGGTAGGTGCAAGTCCAAGTCAATGTCTAATGCAACCGAGATTACAACGAGATCTTCGAGAAAAGTGGATGGAAGACACTCGAGGAAATAGTTAAACTCAAGGCACAGACTAGGAAGAAAAATTCCTGCAACGCCCTAAAACGTCTTTCAGTCAAAGGGCACATCGCAATAGATAGAAGCCTGTTTGCTTGAATCCATCAGACTTGTAAAACGTACATCCTTTTAGTGATGATAGCGCTGCACCACACCAGACCTAGGGACTGGGGAAGACGCTTAGATCGTTACCATGTAGCAAGGTTGCCCCCAGTCTTGGAGCTCTAACAGCTCCCTTGCCCTCATTGATGGGGCAAACCCAGAGGGTAATTGTGGAAGACGCCCACTCTGATTGGGCACCTGTCTTAAGCGCGGTCCTGCAGGGGTCTGTCCTGGTTCCGCTTCTCTTCCTTATCTACTTTAATGATCTGAAATTTCCTGACGATGACACCTTTGGGTTTGAACTCGCTGATGATCTTAAGATTGGTTCTGAAAATTTTACCGAGTTGTGTACTCCTGGACTGCTTTCTCTTATACGTGAAGTGGTTGACTGGTCTTCAATACGGCAGCTGCCCCTTTCGACCCAGAAGTGCCTTATTTTACATGTGGTAAACCAAAACAAATGCAGTAAGTGTCCTTTTGGAAACGTGGTTCTTCCCTCCTTTCATGAGGTGCGAGACTTGGACTTCGTTTTACCTCCAACCTGAAATCCAGCCTCCTTAGTAAGAAGGTTTGCGCCTCTGCCTATCGTTGTTGTGCCCTGATTAAAAGATTTTTTCCTCGGGGTATGTTTCGACACTCGTTTGGGCTTTCAAGGTTTACATTCGGCCCATTCCTGAGTGTGCCGTCCCGGTCTGGTTGCCGTACATGGTTCGGGGCATCGATCTGCTTGAGGTGGTCAACGGCTGCTCACAAAGGACCTGCATGGCCTCCGTGATATCAGCTATGAGAATCAACTTGCCAGGGTGGGCCTAGAGCTTCTTGAGCTTCGTCGTATTAAATTTGACCTAGTTTTGACTAATAAAATTTTCCACGGCCATAGCTCGGTTGGTTTCCCTTTTTTTGACTTCTCACATAACACGGTCAATACTAGGGGCCATGCTTGGAAACTCAACGCCCAGCTTTCTCATTTGGACAGTCGACAGCATTTTTTTTTGGTTCGTGGTGTGCCAATTTGGAATGCTCATAGTAGTGAAACGGTGGGTGCATTTGCTCTCGCCGGCTTCCAAGTGGGGCTTGGGGAATGACTCGAAACATTTCTGAAACGACCACTCCCACCTTACGCACCACCACCAGTTTGATGGTTCTCTAACTTAAATTAGGAGCAGTGTAAGCGGTTCATAGCCCTTCTGTTTTCTTCCCACATGACAAACCATGTTATTATTATTACTATTGGTATGGTAACATCGTCCAAGATTATCCACGCTTGGTGGTCCATGTTACAGCGACAGCCTGTCGACAGAGCCTGATTAAAAGCTCATGAGCCCGGATGTCCACCGGAAATTCGCCTGTCTCGACAAGCAGTGCCAAAACAGTTTTCGTTGGTAGACACCACGCAGACCGAGGGGTTCGACAAAGCTATAAATCTCGTATACCCAAGATTTCCGATTTATAAATCCGTTGTAAATCTTGTAAATCTGTAACTCTTGTGTAAATCACGTAAATCTGACGTAAACCATTTAAATCTTACTTAAATCTTTAAATCCTGCAAAAGTTCGTGTAAATCTTTAAATCTTACTTAAATCTTTAAATCCTGCAAAACTTCGTGTAAATCTTTAAATCTGTAAATCTGTGTAAATCTCCAAAATGTTGTGTAAATCTTAAATCTTTTCTAAATCCGTGTAAATCTTGAAAAAATCTCATGTAAATCATTAAATCTTTAGTAAATCTTTAAATCCCAGTAAATCTAAATCTTCATGTAAATCTTTAAATCTGTGTAAATCTCCAAAATTTTATGTAAATCTTTAAATCTTCTCTAAATCCATGTAAATTTTGAAAATTTTTCATTTTAATCATTAAATCTTACTTAAATCTTTAAATCCCAGTAAATCTGTAAATCTGTGTAAATCTGCAAAATTTTATGTAAATCTTTAAATCTTCTGCAAATCCATGTAAATCATTAAATCTTACTTAAATCTTTTGTAAATCTTTAAATCCCAGAAAATTCGTAAATCTCCTTAAATCCGTTGGAAGATTTACAGATTTACAACTCCCGTACACTTTTTTTTTGTCGAACCCCTCGACGCAGTCAGTCATTTAAATATACTTGCACTTCCTGCAAAGCCCATTTGGAGATCTCAAGGATTGGAATGTGATAATCGGCACAGGCCTGGACATACACCTTGTAGAGGGGGGAACCATAGCCTGTTTGACAACCAACTTACTAGTCGCAAAGAATTTAAGTATGTTTACTCGTGATGAGATGTTCTCCCTGACAGCAGCTATATCACTAGTCCAGTTTAACTTGGAATCAAGCTAAAATCCTAAATACCGAACTTTGGGCTTTGACCTATTAACAATTCAATCCACAGCAAGGGGCCCCTCGCAAGGCTGGCCTCTACGAAATATTATCAGTTCAGTCTTTGTACCAGACATGGCAAGCCTTCTCATTGCCAATACTCTCGAACCATTGGAAACAACTTCTTCCAAGGGGTCGCAAGAGTTAAGGACAGGTCCTTACCCGTAACCCATACAGCCAAATAATTGGCGTACATGACAACATTAGCGCCGGCATTCATCTCGATAAGCACAGTGTTGAGTGCCACTGCTAAGAGAGCCAGGCTTAAACAGCTGCCCTGCGGTAGACTCCTGTCAGTGGAAGAAACACTGGACTAAGAACCGCCAACCCTTATAATGAACTGCTGAGTGCCAAGAAGTGCAAGCACAGCCTCTTTCAACTTGAGACTAGCCCCAAATCGCTTAAGACATAGCCCAGCCAAGCCACATCCACCATGTCATATACAGCCTTGATTTCCAGGAAAATGACCAAAGCAGTCGTTCATCCAGAATTCTCGAATCCCAGATTCATGGACAAGACTTCATCTTGGGCACCAAAACATACCCTGAATTCTCAATCTGCCAGGTTAGCCTACGAATCAGAACTCTGTCATAGGCCTTCTGGGGACTAGAAAGGAGGGCAGTTGGCATGTAGCTCAAAATACTAGTTCGAGCTTTACCCCTGCCCAAGACAGGAGAAAAAATTAAGAACAGCCAAGATTAAGAGAAAAGTGCACCATCAAACCTACTTTGATAGAAGACAAGTAGTTCCTTACGCTCCTGATAGTTTCAACCTTTAAAACAGGCATAGGGCATTTTGTTTACACCAACTGCACCGTCTGGGCGGCAGGAGTCCAATGCTGCTCCAAACTCAATCATCGTCAAAGAGAGATCAGAACCAGAGGAAATGTCCCCCCAAGAGTTCCGGGTGGTGAGGGACTTCTCAGAGAGCCAAAAACGGCTGCGAAATTATTGCTAAACGCCTCAGCCATTCTGGGGCCCTGTAGGACCTCCTCTGCTTGACTTAAGACCCAGGAAATAGGTGTCTAAGATCCTGAGGCCTGACACCTCACACCTGGGAGAGCGGTAAGCCCTGCAAGATATGTTCACACAGTTGAATTCCATATTGAGCCTTTTCTCTACGCAGCACAAACCTAGTCTCCTGAAACTCCAATAAAGTCCTACCAACAAATGTCAGTCCGAGCCGGCTTGAATTTCTGCCATGCTCTGCGACGATCCCTGACAGCCCTAGTACATGCTAATGTCCACCAAATTGGATGCCTGCCCGTGTGGTGATTGAGGGAACCGGGGAGCACCTGTCTCCCCTTCACCCAATGCCTGACCCAAGGAGCTAAATCAACTGAATCTATGAGCGGGCGAAAAAAACGCCTACGGCCAGTCTGCACAAGGGGCAAGGACTTAATGTGAGACAGCGCCACCAGGAAGTGGTTGCTGCCCCTAAGGTCCGTCGAAACTTCAAAAGAGAATTATGAGAATAAACTAGGTAAGCAGAGAAACAGATCCATTACTGATTCTTGAATTACTCCCCCGTATTGTCTGACAAAAATGGGCATCCTGTTTTGTATAACTTCCAAATCCAAATAATCCAGTACCCAGTAGCCAACCCCTGGTGTCACAGCGTTGGCTACCCCAGCGCCAGTGGTGTGCATTGAAACACTGCCCAGAACAAGTGGTCTGGGAAGAGAGTCATCCCATTCCACCCACTCTCGTCTGGCTACCATACCAGTGATGTGGATGAAACCGACAATAGCCCAATTATCCTGCCATCTCACACTAAATGTGCAAGCGTCTATTCCAATACGTAGTGGGTACGAAAAAAGAGAGAAAGGGGCCCAACTCGTAATATAAACTTGCACCCAAGAACGACCAGGACCAGGGCTATTCCATTAAATCCTCCGACAAGAGGTATTGAAGCAAACGTTAGTCTAGTTTTGCCCAGCCCTAAAATTTCTACTTTGTTACCCAAATATTTAATCTCTTTCAGTTTGTTACTCTCCCCCCTCACATTCTAGGAACAGAGTGTGAATTAAAATATGAATTAAAGTATAAACGAAGAACCTTAATCAGACACATATTCTAACCTAATGAGCACCTGTTTTACACCTCCACCTCTAGCAAAGGAATACTAACTCAAATCTCCACAAGTGGCTACCAGCCCAACCAATACAAGAAACAACTACAAAATAAGCACACAAAGCACTGCACTAACACCACCAGAGACCACCGAGTAACCAATACACTCAATCACCAAACAACCATGTCATTTCATTTCATTTTATTTCCCAAACAACCAAATAACAATACGCACACCAAAAAAGGCTTCTAACAATTGGTTTTTAACACTTGGTTTCTAACAATTGTTTTTTAACAATTGGTTTCGAACGATTTCCGAGAGACTTTCCTTAATTCCGGCCAAAAATATACCCGATTTTCAATCTAAAATAAAAGGCCCTCTCCAAGTTGTACTTGGTCAGCATACAAAATATCATCAACTTCGGTTCAGTAGTTTTGGCGTGATATTATTACAAAGAAACCCCAATGAGTCACTACATAAGGAGCCATGCTCTCTTCGCTCGCTCCACTCCAAAAAACAACACAGACGAAAAAAACAAAAATATGACACGTTTCAAAGTTTACATTCCCTTGCTGATATTATAAATGACTAAAAACAATTCTTGTTCGCTGGAACTGGAGTTTGAATTATAGCTCGTTCATTAGAATGACCTCTAATCCATTTTTTTTATTTGTGTGGCTTCACAGTTTTAAGTTCCATGGGGATACGAGCTCTCAGTTAATTATCTCTCATTACTGTTTGTTTGTAAACTGGGTCCGAATGTACGATTCCATCAGCTAAGATACAATATTAAGAAAATTAGCATACTTAGTGCGCAATAATAGGAAATGTTATATAACTGGCGTCAATGAGCGCATGCGATGTGGCGACCATTGAAGTCTTGCGAAGATTTGTATCACTCATTGTAAAGGGAAAAAAAGTAACATTTTCTGAATCAGTTTACTTTTATTTAGAGGTCCGTATTTAGAAAATCAAACGCGTCGGTTTACAAAACTTAAAAAAAAAAAAAGTGGTTCAAAGTCAGCACACTGGCACGCTTTTGGCGCCATTAGAGCAGAACCATTTCCTTCCCTCTGCATCATAAATGGACTGTCCCATTTTCCCCCTTTCCGGTGACGTCACGTCTTTTGATTTCCGTTTGAGCATGTGCAAATGAAAATGACGCTGAGTGGTGGCTTGCAAGCACTGCTTCATTGGCGTTTGCAATCCTTTTTATCGTTTCCAGTACGATTAAGAACCATGTGGAGGACGACAACAGCAGCGTAAGTACTGCTTTTATGGATTGGGTATTTTAAAATGTCCTTATTGAGTTTGAGTGTGAAATTAAAGCGTTTAAAAGTTGGGCGTGTAAAACGCCCGCCCAAGTAAAATGTGCGCCTCTTTTAGGCTTACAATTGAAAAGCACGGTGGATGGAGAGAGAGACGGAGTTAACGCTGTTTATTATTTTTAGCCCACTTAGCGTAATTCACGTGGTA
>JAHWFP010250396.1:0-16711 GCA_023313725.1 Lithobius niger
GTGTATCACTCGGTATGCAAAGTAATTTCTGCAATTTAGTCTAAATGGGTTTTTAAGAAGTTTCAAAGGATGACCCCTCTTTCTACCCTCATTTTTAACTTTTTAAAAAATTTGATGGGTTGTAATGCAATAAACCATGTAGTAGACAATACGTAAATGCCAAGTCTGCCTTTTCCTGCCGTAATTCCAATGAATTCATGTTTAGCGTTTCGAATCTTGTCTTGTAGGACTTCTCACGAAATCCAGAGAGGGATTTAGTGAATTTTCTCTGGACTCTTTCGAGCCAATGACGGACAAAACTAACCCAATTATCGGATACGTTGACATACATTGGATACTTTGGTATTTATGTACGCCCTATTGTTGAATATGCAAGCCCTGTGTGGTCACCATTCCTGTGGGTGAGTTATTGTCCGTAAGATTCTATATTGACACATTAAGAGTAGAAGTTTTAGTTCACAGATTGCTTCTGGATGGCGCCACCAGTTCTAAATGCTAAGTTTGTGAAAATTGAAGTTTTGAAATTTGCCGATCGCGGGTTTGCTTTAGGTTCAGCAGACGAGAGGTCAGTCCGACCGGGCAGACAGACAGACCACGTCAACTTAAACAAAAATTTATTATTAATTATGCAGTGAAATTCTATTTACATTTTTTTTTTCAAGCAAAACGATTGAAAACTTCCTGAATAAAACGGGAAAAAATGCAGACAGGGCACGAAATGGTTAAATTTACCTCAGAAGTGATTTTACGAAAAAAAAAAATTCTGTTTCGGCGCATACGTGAGAATTTGTCTATTCGCTTTGGGATGACGGATACAACCGTCTCGTTTGATTAACTCGGCGGAAAAAAGAATTTCGGCCGTAACTCAAGAGAAATGCTAACAAATTTGCGTAATCTCCCCACGTAATTTACCTATTACGCTTGCCCATCAAGAAACCTGCCAGAAAACGTGCGTCGAATCGCTCGCTCGATGGCCCAAAACGAAACTTATTGGCTTGGTCCCGAGCTTTTTTGGGGGATCACGTGCTATGGCAGAGCCAACGTCATCACGCGAGTCTTAAGGGAAAATCTTTGGGGATGTAAACACAAAAAAAATATTGAAACTCGGAAGCACGCGAAAGCATGAACCGCACGAGACGCATTCGAATCGGCCTCATTGGTGAAGAATGCCGTCATCTTCCCGCTCAAACACAAAACAAAAAACAAAAATTCTGGCAGTATTTGTATATGCAGCCAGTAAAACACAGAGTAGGTAACCCTACAAAAAAAAAAATAAAGTAATAAATTCTTCGAGGTAGACAGCATCGTTTAAACGTTGTTGTTACGTATGATGTTGCATCGTGACAAAAAGGCCATGAAACACGACATTTATATTGTTTCGTGTTTATTGTTGTGATCGTAGGGGGCCTCGCGTAAAGTAGTCGCTGTTTAAAACGGAGACTGGTGTATGGTTTTAAAGCGTAAGTAATGCCTACTTTTCTTTTGGAATGTGCGATACACATTTCAGGTGGTGATGCGTATGGTTGTTTAAATGGCACTAAGAATTGCGTGTGTTCACGTTGGGTGTAATTAAAGTGTTAAGAGTTTGAGTAGTCTGCGTAACTGCAGGCCTATGCTGTGTTGCCGCTTGCTGGTTTATAGATAATTTATGCAAAAAGTTAATTTTTTTTCTTTAATGCAAGATGATGCAATGTCCCTTTTTCACGCAAGTTACCGCTCCGTGCTGCTTGCCAAAGTTAAAAAAAAATTATAAATAAATAAACGTGAAAATGTGTAAGAGCCGCATGCCCGAATTTTTGTTGCGAAGTGTATGGTCAAGCTTTCTCTTGTCTTCGTACTCGGATTGTTATGGTTTCTAAAGTTTCGACTATACTGCTCGGAAAAATATTTAAGATTTTTTCCGCTGTTTTCATAATAATAAGCATTAAAAGGACATATCTTCTTACTAAATTTCGAGCATCCTGCTCGAAATAGCTTTTGTGACATTTACATACGTTCGAGTGAATGTAGCAATCCCGTTCTAGCTATAGAGAGAAAATAGGAAATGGATGCCTTTGTAACATTTGCATACGTCTGAACTGATGTTGCAAAACTGAGCCATACAGTAATGCCAACCGGAAATATTTGTATGTGTATTTAATATTTCTTTTTAATTAAAATTGTGTGTGGCCATTTTGAATTTCATGAGTGTCTTGGTTTTTCTCTTAGAGACGTCTAACAAGCGTACAGGCCCATTTACGATTATCTATTTTACACTTTGGTATTCTTCGACGTAGTTTTTTGTGCTAGCTGGCGATGCCATCGGTGACTCACGTGTCCGTGGCAGGTCTAACCTCGGTGTTGAGGCATTCGTACATCTTCCCCTTCTCCCACACTTTGCCCTTCTGCTTTAGCAGCTTTCTTTCTCTCTCTCTCTCTCTTTTTTGATAATGAGGAGGGGAAGAGTACACTACCAAATTTCGTTTGAATCGGTTCATAATCGCACGCCGTAATCGCAGCACAGACAAACACACAAACAGAGAAAAACTCCCAATCACTCTCACCACTCGCTTGGTAGGAGTTAAAAGTAAAAACAGTTACGATTCGAGTTGGCGGAACACCTCAGACTCTAACGAAACAAACACCCTGCATTCAAGACTACCCTTGTCTTTATTTAACTTGGACCTTTGCACCATCTGAGACATCTATTTCTCCAAGTGTAACCGGCTGTTACGTGAATGGCAAGATGCAACACGAAGCCAGCACTTCGCGGTGCATCTTTTCATTACATGATTGCAAACGCGCCCGTCCAATTGGCCACATGCACGAGAGTTGGCCGAGTGCCAGCAGCACAGCAATGAGCGAGTCCAACTGCTCAACCAGTTGGAACCAGATCGCTGCAGTAAGCTGATCGCGTGGCGTAAATACTTAGCGGGAATCCTCTGCTCCAGTATAAAAGCCTGCAGGAACAAAGGACCCTCCGTTGGCGTTGGGCTCTAAATGCTCACTAGGGCCAAAACAAGCTGCAAACGTGGTTCAGTGCCTAATATGTGATAATCTGTGCATAGTCCCCTAGCTGTTCAGTAAGGCGTGGATTGGAATTGAGTTCTGAAACCTCTCGTCCACTCCCTGACTATAGTTACCCAAGGCCAAGGCATCTCAAACGATGGGAGTGCGTGAGTTGCGATCAGGAGTTCGTTGGTTCAAGTCCTGGTGACGTCATCTCATGAAATATGAATCCACAATAAAAGCTTACCTAATCCTAGCTATTTTTAGTTTATGGTTGTTGTGATTGTGTTTCCTATACTACTCCTCTTCACAATTTGTGTATGTTTATTAACATAAATATAAATAGCCGTTTGATGGCTACACCAATAAAATATTAAACTGAAGCGTTGTAGTCTGAAGGTTTCCCCCCCCCCCCAAAAAAAAAAAGTAGTCCTAAACTAGTTCGTGTTCACGTAGTCACCGGGATTCGAGTTACGTGATTGGATCAATGTAAATTTCAATACACGAGCGAAAAGCAAGCCTGTAATCCCAAATGTAAAAGTAAGCCCAACCGCCTCTACATTTTTTTTTTGGGGGGGGGGGGGGGGGGCTGGCATGTTACACGTGTTTCTTCCACTCGCAAACTACGCCTGGCCTATTTTTTTTTAGATGCTTTAATTGTTGGGGATGGTACGAAGTTAGTCGGTGTCTCGCGGCTCAAAAAGCCTTTACAAAACTTGAAAAGCGGGGGGGGGAAAACGCAGTGCTCGTCAACCACAATGGTTAAGTGGAGAAAAAAGCACCTTCGTTTTAGTGAAGCACGTGCAAGTGCCACCACGCCCTCGTGCACCCAAGTGCTGTGTGAAGGTGCGGAAGCTATAATTTCTCATGCAGTATTAAATTAAGCCGAATGCTCGGTGCACGGTGCGATGGCAAAGCCTGCTATTAGGCAGTTTGCTGCTGACCTCTTGTGGCTGTGAGAGAATGTAATGAATCGTCTGCTTGAAGCGTCGTGAAGACTCAGGAAAATGGGAGAAAAAAGGTGTCGGTAGAGGGCGTTGGTAGACGGAAGTTCGGGGGTTCGTTGGTGTCTGAAAATTACCAAGTGAGTTAATGCGTGTGACCAACCTTTGTGTGGTTACGATATTAAATAATAACAATTATGTTTTGGTGAGTAACGTGAACTTAACGAAGTTAATTTTGTGTGTGTGTTGGAATCTCCGAGGAGAGATTGGTGCTCCTGATTGAGGTTAGGTTAGTGTGAGGTATAGCTACATTTGAGAGTAGCTCTTCAATACATCTTTGGTTAAATAAAGTCGATAAAGTTTGTTTCTGGTATTAAAAAAAAATCCAATCTGTATTTTTTTCTTGAGTTTTGACTTCACAAAAACTCTTCACGCATGAAACTGCAGCAAAAAGATAAAAAAGCACCCTTCATCGTATTGCACATTGGTTTTTTTTTTTTTACTGCAGTTCCCGGACGATACAACGGGTGCTTGCTTATTTAACTCTAACGCACCCCCAAGAATTCATTTTTTGGTGCTTGCACGATGAAGCTATGAGCCCCAGGAAAGCGAAGCAGGCTGGTGGGCCTTTAACCTATGGGGGAGCACATTTTGTTCCCTGTTTTGTCATCTTCCGCACAAAATAGATTGATGAAGCTTTACGGATATCTTGGATGTCAATGCAACGGAGAATCGTTATACGACGTGTTGCCAATTGTCATGTGTAACCTGCCCTCCGTCGTGACGTTACATCTTGCAATAAACCAAAGGATATTCCAAGACCCGTATTTAGAGTAGGAATGTAAGTTACAAACGTAAGTTAACACGTGACAATTCGGTCAAAGGAGCAGGCTGTAAAGAATAACAATAATAGGCTAAACGTTTTACTGAAAGGTGCTTATATTCACCCAACGACTGGCAGCAACATCTAGCACCATCTACCATTATTTAGTCCTGTCTAGCACTTGATTTACACAACCGAAAGTATAAGCCAAGAAATTTGTTTTTACACGTCAAACAAGCCACATGCCTCCTTTATTATTGAACGTAAAACAGGGATGTACCGGGTACCCGGTAATTACCCAGTACCCGGCCACTTTTAGGGTTACTCGGTACCCGACCGAGTAACTGAAAATTTCGAGTACCCGGCGCTGGGAAATACCTTCAATGCACGCCCGTATTTAGCATAGGTATATTGCCGATGAAAAAGCTAAAGTGAGACCACGTTTCTCATCTTCTCTCTACTTTGCCTCCTGCCCTTTCTGTTCGCTAATTAACTCGCCCATGGTTGCTCGACAGCATAAGTTTGATTTTCAATTTTTAATCTGTTTTAGCATTTGCGTAAAAAATATACGTTTTTTCAAAAAAAATTTTATGTAAGTTCGGATTTTTTTTTTTAAACGGGAAAAGAAACCTATTTTTGGGAAGCCATTTAATTTACCCCGCTTTTCTTAGAGTGATGGATTTTTGTAGACTACCCGGTACCCGGCGCCAGGGTACAGTTCGCAATACCCGGAATTTACCCGGTACCCGGTAAAATCCCTACCCGGTACATCCGTAGCGTAAAGTTTGTGCGTCCACGTGCACCAGGGAGCAAGCCATCAAGGTTAACGATATCACGGTCACTACATGGCGCCCATCTAGCGGTTCAGATTCTGCGTTTCAAGAACGGTCGCTAGCTGGGAAAAAAAGCGCCCGTGATGTCGTTAGCTTTAACTTTATCGCTTGCTTTCTGGTGCACGTGGACGCACCAACTTTACAATCAATAATTAAGGAGGCACGTGACTTGTTTGTTTCATAAAACGAAACTTATTTGTGTGTTCCTTCGCTTGTTGTAAGTAAGGGCTAGACAGAAGTGGATAGCGGTAAATGGCTATAGATGCTGCAGCCTGTCATTTGGTAGCAATCTCCCTTTGACCGAATATTCTAATGGTAACGTATGTAGCTTATAGAGCAGTGACATTTGCCGCCATATTAGCACCAGTATGGCTTTTGGAGGGCATAACTACAAGGTGCACTACATAAAAATTGAGGGAAAAACAACGGAAGAGCGGATTTCTTAGGCTTAAAATAACGTTGTTTTCTCCAACAACAAAAATTGCGCGTTTTAGGTCGAAGAAAGCAATCTTCACAGCACATCGGCTTCAGTATGACGCCCTTCTGTTTCTCTCTGCAGTGCCCCATGCAGCTAACCCATTAAGGCTCCAGCATACAGTTGTATACAATAATACTACGTCGTGTCACTACTCTATTTTCCTACTGTGAGTACAAATGGCGTTGCGGTGAAATCCGTTGACGAGCATCCACTTTTAAGGTGATCTTATCGCATAATCTATTATCGTATCGAACAATTTGCCGATGTTCACGATCACCAATACCCGAGCTGTTAGGCCAGGTCAGAAGCATCATGGATGGATTCTTTTATTATTCACATGAGTGCTGTTTTGGATCAAAGAGTTTGTCAATGCCCACCCCACCCCCAAGCACGATCACAATCGAAGGTTACTGGTAACTTCTTTAATATTAGTAATGTTCGCTTCATGGTGTCGACAGTTAAACTTGTGTTCGTAAACCTAACCCCCCCCCCCCCCAGCCCCCACCCTCTGCTCCACCTGTCGATTCCCCTGGGGATAAATTTTGTTGCTCCGGGGGGGGGGGGCGTGGGACAAGGAGGAGCACGAGAGCTGCAAGTGTCACCTGGCCGATGACACCTCCACGCGAGGCTGTCACCAGAATCCCAGGGTTCACGTCTCTGACGTCATCAGGCGTGCGCTGAATGGTGTTTGACTATTGTGCTTGCTCATGAACCATACACATTCTCTCTCTCTCTCTCTCTGGAGATGGCGAAGTTTAGTAAATTTGTAGGAAGTATTGGGATTGTCACGGTTGAATTGATGCTGGCATGTTAAAGGTTTTATAAAACAAATGAAACGTGGAGTGATCGGTTATCAAGTTGTTGAAAGCACAGGGACTTGTTCGTCGTTGCTCGCGCATCGCATGGCTGAAGAGCAGTGACACGGAGTAGTATTATTGTATATAACTCTATGCTGGAACCTTAATGGTTTAGCTGCAAGGGGCACTGCAGAGAGAAACAGAAGGGCGTCATACTGAAGCCAATGCTGTTAAGAGTGAGTTCTTAGACCTAAAACGCGCGATTTTTGTTGTTGCAGAAAACAACGTTATTTTAAGCCTAAGAAATCCGCTCTTCCGTTGTTTTTCCCTCCATTTTTATGTAGTGCACCTTGTAGTTATGCCCTCCAAAACCCATACTGGTGCCAATATGGCGGCAAATGTCACTGCTCTATAGAGTACCGTATGTATAATGAAAGAGTTGAAACCTGCCAGATGTCTTATTGTAGAAGAATCCGTTTTTATTTTTTTTATAATCACTATTATAATCACTGGAATTCGCGCTGAACGTCTTTATTATTTTCTCGTTGTATTTTACTCTTCTGCGCCATTTTTGGTTGTATTCATTGTAAATAAACCTCAATCAGGATCTTATTTTGAATGACGCTTATTCTCTCTGGGTCTTGAGCCGCATCTTCTGCCTTTTATTCTCTGTGACTTGTTAGCCGTATCTGCTCGTATATCATCTACCTCCGTTGTTCCTTCCCGCAACGTTTTTTTACTGGTTTGTTTGTAGCTTTTTAGCTGCGTACAGTGTTGTTGACCGAAATAAGGCTATATTTTAGATTATGGGCGCAAATAATCAACATGTTGACGTACCATTCTCTTTGTAACCTTACTTCGATTCTTTATTTAAAACAGAAGGCATTCCGTGCCTCTGACTAAGGGCACCTCCAGCTACAAAAAAAAAATAAAATCAGGTAAAACGTCTGTAGCATTTCACAAACGTGAGGCTGTCAAACCATCAGTTATCATATTACAAGGTAATTCTTGTAATTACTTGGTTTAAGTTCCTCACTTCTGTAAAATGATGTGTTTTTTCCAGGTTTTTTTTTTTGTCTCTTCAGCTGTGCACCGTGTAAGTATGGGAGCAAATAACCCATGCTTTGCCGTGCCCTTCCCTTCACTGTCTTTCTTTCTGATGCGTGATATTAGCTTCGGTCTTAGGCTAGTTAAAGAACACCTTTTTTGTCTCCATCCACCCTACCCCTAGAGTGCTTATTGCTTCACTTGTTTCCGCATTTAGAGATCGCCTGATACTTTAAGTCACTTGGAGTACAGTGCTGTAATTAGGGGGTGCAAGCCACCCGGGCCCAGGAAGAAGGGGGGGCCCAGAGGAGTTAAAACTCAGCATATTTCGATCAGAGTTGGGAGTCGTTTTGTCTCTAAATTGGTTTATTTGTTGAGGAGGGGCCCCACATTTCGTCCTTGCACCCTTCCTTGGAAAAAAACTAGTTGCGGCACTAGCTGGTACTCCCTATCCCCAGTACAGTATCTCCCCCTCTCCCCCGCCCCTCCCCCCAAACACCCGGACTGACACAGTGACCTGTTGACTCAAGTGATCAATAATCAATTGGTTGGTGACCAGGTTGTAAATTTGTAAACGTTCGACTGTTGTTACTTTCTTTTAGCTCACTGCCGAAGGAGTTTGGTAGACTCCACTATCTTGACCCTGACAGGCTCTCATACTACCCTGTGTAGTAAGCAATAAATTCTGTTCACAATACGGTAGATGGCTATCTATATATTTCGGGACAAATTTGCTGGCATCAACCTGAATTGGCCCGACCGAATAATGCTCTTTTCTTTTCCGTTTTGAGGCGCTGGCCGAATCTCATCAAGTGCCAACTTGATGAACGCCAGCTTTTTTGGCTGTGACGGGAGCGTCCAATCACTGAGAGCATCTCCACCCACTTGGTTGCTAAGCAGCCGTTGCCCTGGCTACCGGGCAGGGAGGAGGCGCAGCGACGCATGCGCACTGGTTGATTGCGTGTTTCAGGACAAGCAAAAAAAAAAAAAAGAAGAGCGACGAAGAAGAAACAAAACAAAAGCACGTCTTCGGCAATTTGCGAAAGGCAAAAGCTTGAAAATTGATCGGAATTAGGTGGCTATCGGCGGGCGATTAATTTGAGGCACGAACTCAATAATTGAGGTGGATTCGTGCTTCAAGCTACGACTGCAACGGGAGATTTCCTTAGTGGGGGCCAAATCAATGTCATACGCAACCGGCTCGGCTCCGTTGATGCAATAAAATTTGGAGAATCCGAGCAGCTGTGCCAGGAATTAATGGCTTGTGGCTCTTAATTTATAGGCCGGTTGCGCAGAGAACACCACTTCTTGCTCTTTTATGGATATAGGCCTATTTGGTTGGTAGTGGCTGCGTATACTTTTCTGACATTGTAACGGAATGGCCACTACTGTTTTCTCGTTTCTGTTAGTTGCTGGACATGTGGCGTCTTTTTTTTGTCTTGTTTTCATGGTCTATCTTGTTGCTGTTGTTATAGAGCAGCGTCATGTGACGTCATTTTGGCTACGAGATACAATTTGGAGGGAATAGCTACAAGGTGCACTAGTTTAAAATGTAAGGGAAAAACAGCACTTCTAGCCAAGACAGTGCTTTAAGAGCGGATTTCTTAGGCTTAAAAGAACGTTGTTTTCTCCAACAACAAAAATCACACGTTATAGGCTTAAGAAATCCAGTCTAATAGCGTTGGCTTCAGCCCCCCTTGCATCGACCTTCTTTTCCCCCTTCAGTGCTCCTTGCAGCTAACCCAGTTAATGGCTCCACCATAGAGTTATACACAATAATAGTACGTCGCTGCCCTATAGGTTAAAGACGGGTTACCACCGAACGAAAGTCTGCAGCATCCAGCACCTTCTAGCGCGTCCTCGCAGCAAGCAAACGAATGCACAAAGAAATTTCATTTAGCACAACAATTTAACAACCCACGTGGTTCCTTAATTATTCTGTTAGAATTTAGGTGCGTCCTCGTGCACCTGGAAGCGAGCCGTAAAGATTAACGATGTTACTGCCACTAGATGGCGTCACGGTAGATTCTTTATATTCTCCCTTGGCGCCATTTTAGTGCCGGTGATATCGTTCATCTTTGCAGGTCGCTTCCAGATGCACGAGGACATATCAAATTTTTGCACAATAATTAAAGACGCGCGTGGCTTGTTTGTTGTAATGAGGTATTTCTTTGTGCATTCCTTGGCTCGCTGCGAGCTAGAGAGAACTATACCACGCACGCGCCATGGCTGTTTGCCATGACGTGCATATCACGTGACTGGGCTAGTCCAATCAGACGGCGAAACGGCCGTTGTTCTCGTTCGTCATTGGCTAACTCATGGTAACAGCACAGCAAACAGCCATTGCTCATGGTTTAGATGGCGCTAGATCCTGCAAACTTTCGTTTGTTGGCAATCCGCCTGTAGGTTAGCGCAGTTTCCTTGGCCCTATGTTAGTCAATTTGCTACAGCTAGAGTCGTTAATTCTGCCTAAATACATGCATGTTCTACGGTCTTATCCTCACGTTTCGAATCTTAAACGGTTTAATCGACGTCAGAACTTTGTAAACTTTGTGGCAACCATTTCAGATGAACATTAAAGGTGCCTATTTACCGAATGACAGGTTGCAGCATCAAGC
The DNA here is from genome assembly GCA_023313725.1 of Lithobius niger. NCBI lineage: Eukaryota > Metazoa > Arthropoda > Chilopoda > Lithobiomorpha > Lithobiidae > Lithobius > Lithobius niger. The sequence goes on from JAHWFP010250396.1 coordinate 10,529, forward strand.
GCCTTCTACCATTACTTAGTTCTATGTAGCACTTGATTTCATCAAGTGAAGGAATGCGCAAATAAATTTCTTTTCACACAACAAACAAGCCAAGTGCCTCCTTAATTATTCAGCGTAAAGTTGGTGCTTCCACGTGCGCCAGGGAGCAAGCGGTCGCGGTTAATGATATCACTGTCACTAGATGTCGCCCATCTAACGATTCAAAATCTGCATTTCAAAACGGCCAATAGCTAGAAAAAAAGCACCCGCGATGTCGTTAGGCTTAACTCTACCACTTGCTTCCTGGTGCACGTGGGCATACCAGCTTTACACTCAATAATTAGTTAATGAGGCGCGTGAATGGCTATAGATGCTGTATAGTGTGTCATTTGGTGGCAATCCCCCTTTAAACTACATAGGCTTCATGGCTTTGTTTTCTGAAAGCATTCTGCCCCTCTGAAAGAATTTACTTATAAACTCGCAGAAGCACGATTTTACTCGACTCTTGACACGTGAAGGGTCATGCGCCATAGGCTTTTTACGTTCCCCTCAGATGAAGCTGAATTCAGGAAAACGTCTCCCCCGAAATTCCATTCTACACAGAGATGGATGAAGGCAAGTGACGAATGGAGAAAAAAAAATAAGAAAAAACCTTTCCGCAGTGCAAAAATAAAACGAGCTTGGAACGAACAGACAAGTGGTGAGGCAGGCAATGCCCAATCGAGAGCAGATCATGTCACGTGACCCATCTACCATTTTGACAAAGAGCCCTCCAGCGGTCAGAACGAGAAATGCCCTTCACAAAATGGCATGAGGGTTTTTGTCTGCTTTGATCTGCAAAAAGGAAGAACGTTGACGATTGAATAAAGGGCAAAAGTACAACAGTTTTTGCCCTTCAGATAAAGGTATCTCGGGAATTTCGACCAGGGAAGAGTGACTAGAAAATTTCAGCATTTCTTGTCAAACGCTTAACTTTATTTTTTCATCGCGTTCCTCCCGTTCCCAAGCGGTGAAGTCCTTAATGCAAAGCGACCGTAACTGAAATCAACATTTAGCAAAAAGCCAAACGACAGTCGCTGTTAGAGAAATCAAATAATAAACAATGAGTAGCACAATTGTGAAACTTAAATCGATTTTAAAAAACAAACTTATATACTTCTACAGATTCCACAAAGTACTTTTTAAGTAACTGTGTGTGAATTTACGGTAAGCAGTATGTGATTAAATAAAATATAAATCACTATAAGCCAAACAGCGAAAATCATTTACTAGAAATAACGTAGTACAGGAAGCCACCTTTATGCACTTACGTTTCGTCGGAGTGGCATGACCTGGATTCGAACTGGCTACCTAATTCGTCCCAAGATCACTGGCATGCCAGGAGTGGCCATGGCGATAAAGGTGCTATGCCAGTGATCTGGGGACGAAATGAGTAGCCATTTCGAATCCGGGTCTTGCCACTCCGACGAAACGTATAAGTGCATAAAGGTGGCTTACTGTACTACGTTATTTCTAGTGTATGATTTTCTTTGTATAGCATGTTTTCCTCTTTCCTTTATATAAATACTATGTGGTCCATATTAACGTCACATTGGTTTCGATCATAAACGATTCGACCGTTGCGGACGGAAAGCCAAATGGGCTTGGTTAGTAATACATAAACACGGATGCGAACTGATTTCCGTTGCCTTTTGGACTTCGGTGGCGGAGATAGGTTTGCATCTGTATTTACTTATTAAACGGTTCGACTTATACTGCACTAACAATCGTAATTCATGCGTAATTCAAATACAGTTAAGAGCACAAAGAAATACTACATACTTTAAATCTGTATCTGCAATGATCAAAAATAGAAAGCCTTTACAATGAATAAAAATTGACAACTTGTAACTTTTCGAAGCTATCCTCGCTGCCTTATCAAGCAATAAAAATAAAGATGAAATACTATTCCTTGATAACGAAGTGGGAACAACTTCGAATCGTTGCAAATTATGTATTTAATGTACGCTGTGGCATTTTTGATCTTACATCTTTGTGCTCATAATTGGTGTTCTTACCAGTGCTTACAAGTCCTTGAAAAATTGAAAATGCAGTACTTAGTCCTTGCAAGTCCTTCTTTTAATTTCCATACCAATTGAATAAAGCCTCTGCTGACAGTTTTTGTTTATACATCATTTCAAATTTATTTTTCTTAAAATCAGTTGGATGCTGAACCCCTGCATTCTTCACAGCTGCATTCATAAAGTGGTTGGCAGTGTCGTTCAGAAATCTGGGAAACCGTTGCATGGCAGTGTGAAAAGTTAATATTACTATTACAATACCCTAAGCTCTCATTGTAATCCTTTTAATAAGTTTTGTTCAAGTTAGCTTGCCTTAGTTTTTCACGGCAGCAACTACAGTCAGCACGGCACATTAATTTGGCGTTACTCTGTCCGTCAACGATTGCCAGTGATTGGCATGTCAAAGTGTAAAGGGGTATTATGTACGTAATGAATTTGGTATATTAGAAGGCGTATTTGGGTGGGCAAGCTTGCCGCAGTTCGATAGTTTTTTTGTTTTTTTCTTGGTCCTAAGAGAGACTTTGAACAGATCTAAAGCAAACTTCCGTGGCGAACGTTTCGGGATTTTTGTGTCTTTATCTGGGATATAACTTGAATTTGGAGACAATTTTCAATATAACCCAACCGAAAATAACTATAGAGCAGCGTCATGTGACGTCATATTGGCTACAAGAGAGATAGCTGCAAGGTGCACTAGATTAAAATGGAGGGTTAAACAACGGCGCTTCTAGTGAACAACGTGCTTTGAGAGCGGATTTCATAAGCTTAAAAAAACGTTGTTTTCTCCAGTCCCTTATGCTGATAGGTTGTAATCCGAAAAGAAAAGATTCCACTTGCTTAAAAATGTCAGCAACTGCCAAAAAATCGACAAGAATCGCGCGTTATAGGCCTAAGAAATCCGCTCTAACAGCATTGGCTTCAGTAAGACGGCCCTTCTTTTCCCTCTCCACTGACCCTTTCAGCTAACCCTGTTATTGGCTCCAGCATAGAGTTATATACAATAATACTACGTTGTGTCACTGTCCAATAGAATATTAAACCTGTAATAGTGTCCTTTACTATTTGCTTCGTGAGAAAGAAATTTTACACAGGTGGGCAGCAGCTCTTCTCAGCGGTGTCCAGTGTGCTTGATACTTGGTACTGAAAAGTCCTTAGAAGTCCTTGAAATCCATTCAGTCGAAATGGTACGAATTCTGTATAATGTTTCATACTGTGTCTTCACACGTTATGTTTGCACTGTGTACTTACATCGTCCAAGAACTTCTATCATTTGTGCGTTATATCAACGTATGAAAAACTTGTTAACTAATTTGAATATGTACCTAAAAATAGCTTCCTTATTCCACTTTGTTTCTAAACAACCGTTGCTCTCATAGCATCAACGTCTGGCATAGAGCATGTTCCGTATTGCGAGACTATGGTGTTAAATTTAAGTTTAGCCTTACCAACTTTTTGCTGTATGGCGTTACTTATAAATTTAACCGTACCAATTCTCTGCTTTATGGTGGTACTTATAAATTTAACCTTACCAAGTTTGCCCCAACGTTTTAGTTCTGTAATTTGATAATTTCGTGTTTGTATTTATGATATGGCATTTTTACAAGTGTATTTCATGTCTTTGTTATCTGGAAAATTGTCACCATTGTACAACTTACTTACACGGTCTTCCCTTTTTCTACTTGCAGACGTTTCGAGAACAATCCATAGACGGCGCCGCCTTACCAATGCTGACAGAGGAGCATCTGATCAACAATATGAACATGAAGCTGGGTCCAGTTCTCAAGCTGCGAGCTACTCTGGCAAAAAAGATTGGCCATTGTGCCATCTGCATGCATTGTATCCATTGCCACGGCAACCAGTCAGAAAGGAGACCAGAATCAACTTGAAAGGGATGTAAAATTGTTCATGCACAACAGAAGAACAAAACAAAACAAAAATGACACACCAAGAGGTGATATATCCATAGGACTACTAGATCCATGGGAGAGATTTATTTTTGTGGACGTGCTACATGCGTGCTGAGAGAAAACTTAACTTTCAAGACAAGACTTGTCATGGGCGGCACCCATTTTGAAGTATTGCCAGAAATCACCTTGTAACCACAGATTATACTCTGTTAACGATGTGGACCATTACAAATCTACCACGTTATGACTGGTCAATCTGTATTTTTTTCTCCTAGAGATTATAAACTGTGGTCTGTGTGTAAAGCATTCAAATCAGTGGCTCGTGAGTTATAAATCGTCTGTGTTGCAACTGTACATAATTGAGGATCCAGAATCATCTCCGGTCTTAGCAGCTTCATTGTGCGGTGCTCGTGAAAGTCGACCCGAAGTCTCATGACAGGTTCTACGGAATTGCTATACGAGGATTTTCCTAAACTTAATATATATTTTTGTTTGTACTGCGTACAAATCTAAGATGCTGCTGTGGTGTGTTCCTTCGAAAGTGCAACAGTTTCACCAAGATCGTGTGTGCTGCAGTAAAACAGTATCTGTACTGTTTCTACTGATGTGACTCTTCGAAAAGACTGGTGTTTTGCAACAACCGGGGGAAACTTTTCAGTCATAAGAGAAAATGGCATTTCAACTTCCTATATTAACACTATTTTGGAGTCCTGTTGTCGAACAGATGTCTTCGTTACTACGTGCAATTGATTTTTCTCGTTACATTGTAGGTGTGTAGTGGCTTAAAACGTTTACAGCGTAAATTTTTTCCACTAGCAGATGTGATTGACAAACGTTTCATTCAGTTCACTTCTCAAGCACCAGCCAATGTTTGTTGAATAACATTTTTTCTTAGCTTTTGTATTAGAACTATACCGCTCTATTTTTGGGTGTATAAATATGGACTACACACTATCATCTAATATTACGTTGACAGTGAGTGTATATCAGACATTTTTGTGCACATAAATGTGATAAAACTACGCATCATTGGAACAATAATTTGTATTTTTTGTTCTTTTTTCTTTGATATAATGCCGTAATGTATAGTGTCGGGAGTGCAGAAATCCTTCAGAACTATTCTTTGTTTTGATTTTCAACGTAAGTTGAGTCTTCTTCTGATTTTGATTATTTAACCTGAAAATATGAGGAAGTCTTAAGATTGGACGATACTTCATGACCCAACGTGCAATTTTTGTATAGATAATTTGTGTGCAATTTTGTTTTATATCCAGCCAGTGAAAGCAGAAGTTCTGCTACAATTAGTCATGTATTATGTTGATCAATAGCTATTATGGCATTTACCTAGCCACACAGAGTCGGACGCAGGGGCAATATTCACATTATTAACATAAAAAACCCACAAATTTTACACAGTTTGCTTTCTGTATCATAAGTTAAAATGTATTGTGAGTGCGTATTTCATTTAACTTGGTCTGATTAACAATGCTAGTTATAATGACCTAATAATCCTTGTATAAAGAAGTGACGGCACTTAAAAAATATTAAACTCTTGCTACTGTGCGAAATTGTGGGTTTTTCTAAACACATTACGTTCCTTTAATTATTCATTAATTTGCTGTTTGAACCTGGTTTGCTATGTTTTGTATATATTGTTTAGCAGTCTTCTACTGTTTGTTTGTTTGTTTTTTTTCCCCTTTATTTGTAAAACTGTTTTTAGATAATGATTCAGATTGGTTGCCAAGTGGAATATAAATGGTCATAATAGTAATAATCATAAGTAATATATTGCCACGCGCATGTAAATGAGTCTTGGATTTGTTTTTGCTTGGATTTCAGTGGTCAGATGTCTTTCAACTAGAATATCTCAATGCATGTACTTTAAACATATGCCGCAAATTTCTTTAACTGAGGGACAATGTTACTAAAGTTCATTGCTGAAAAAAGCCAATGGTTTTTCCCTTGGGGCCCAACTTGTAGTAAGATTTTGTTTTTTTGCACAGTTTTTTCTGCCTAATTTATTGGCACTTTTGCTTTTAAAATACAACACAATTCCACGTCCCCACCTCTCAAAAATCGAGTACGCTAAAGTTTTTAACAACAGCACAGTGTGTCCCCAATACACTCTTGCCATACGGGCATTAGCGCAGATATTCTAAATGTACGCTACGCACTGAAACACAATGTTCATTTGGTCTTCCCAGAGTACCTTTTAACGTTGAAAAGCATCTGAGAAG
>JAHWFP010250396.1:17111-41345 GCA_023313725.1 Lithobius niger
TTTGGTCTTCCCAGAGTACCTTTTAACGTTGAAAAGCATCTGAGAAGGTATCTCACGAATCGTTTACGTAATACTGTCCTTGGGAATATGGAGGAACATAGTCTGTGCAGCAAAGTTGAGTTTTTTTCACGTAATACCATAAAAGGAAGTCGAAAAGGACCTTCAGAGCAGCTGGTCATATTTCGTAGGCAGTGTATACTTGGCCTCATGGCCTTGTAGCTCGAGCCCATTCCAAATCCACCAACCAACTGAGCTCTGGATACCTTTCTAGCCAATCCATAAGGTCTCTTCTAATTAACTGGCTTGAAGAACAGAAAAATTATTATTTTTACTCTGACGAAGACACCGTGTGTAAACACCTTGGTATCGAAATATTAGTGTTTTATTCTATCTTTATCACATGTGCTTTTGGCTCCAGTGTCTTTTATGATGTGAAGAACCATGTTTAAAATTATCCACTGTCAGTACTGTCTTGAGTACTTAGTTGCCTGACGTACACTTTTTGCCATACGGCAAGTGATTTTTAAGACACACTTCACTTCTGTTTTGGTTTATTCTCATTTTTTTCTTTTGAATTGTAAGTCTTGCTTTATTTATCCTTTAATTTTCTTCAATCTTCCATCTTGTTAATTCCTCACTTGCAGTATAACTTTTCCAGGGTTAAAATAGATTTAATTTTCTTGTTTCTTACTTCTAAGACCGTGAAGTACTGGAACGTTTATTGCAAACCTAGAATGCAAATACAGCTGGAACATCACGTAAAATTATTTACGGATTCATGTGTAGAAATAAAAAGGTGCCAGTAATAATAACAATAATGTTTGTAATTTCACGAATGACGGAAATCATAGAAAGGAATGCAAGATTCCTATTTTATAGTAACGAATCAAAACATTTCATAATGAATCTGACTGATGGAATTTCGTCCAAAGACGTAGCCTAACATTTGCAATTTAAGTTTAAATTACTGCAGCTTAATTTTATTCTCAATTAGCAGTTTGTTGTTGGTTATTTTAAAGTTTTTATGGGTTAGTTCCAGTACTTTACAATTCTGAATTCCTATATCATGATTGGTATTTAGCCCATTCTACGAAAAGTCGTTTACACAAATTTTTTACTTGAACTCTACAGAGAAGTGTTAATTAAGTGTTCCTCACAAACCATCCACGTAAACTCAAACATTAAAATGGGTGCAAAATCTGCTCCTTCATTGACTTATCGACTCCAGGATCCAAAAGTGTAAAACAGCGTAAAAACCCAAACCGTCAGTGGCAATTCGCCAAAAGAAGTGTGGATTTGGTGCAACTGATTATTTTTAATCTTTTGAAGACACTAAGTTATCAAAGACTTCATGTTGTACAGTCTATGGGACATGGTGCACTTGGACCTTCAATTTAGTTTGGTCTTCATTTATTTCTTTTAAATTTTACTTAAAATTAAGATAACTTTATTTATCATCTATCCAAAGATATCGCAAGTGCAATGATTTTTTTCTACTACTCGTCCGTGATAAGTCGTGGTCTTTTTTTTCGTAAAACATTTTGCTTCATTTTCTTCATGAAACTGGTTGGATGTGTTAACTTAGTATTGTATAGCATTTAGTGATGTTTTCCTTTGTTTCGACATAACGTCATAGTTATAGTTATGCTCTGGTTGACATAGTGTTCAGCATAGACTTTGGTCTACGGGGGCCTACAGTTGTTTGATCAGCGGTGTAGGTTTTAGAATCAATCCCCGTAGAATATCGCCAAGAACCGTTAACGTTGTAAAACAACTCTTTGCCCTATTTTTTTCCCCCCTACTGCACTTCTTTCGGTTTCTGCAGCTACGTTAACGGGTCTTAGGTGGTGAATACTATTATTATACTGTATCTCAGTGAGGGCACAGATAGTGCACTGCTTAAATATGTCTAGACACTTACTCCTTGTAAAAATAAAACTCATCACACTTAACGTTTGTAATAAGTTCACTGAAAATGACCATCATGGGAATAAAGATCACCAATATGACTTTATTTGTTGCTTTGTTCTTTCATATGTGTTAGTATGCATAGTTTTTCTTAAATTGCAGATAACATACTTTGGAGGTGTGACACATTCCCCGCCGAGGCCATCGCACCTGAGGCGAGAGGAACAACTTTGCTGGGTGATTCTCATCGTAAATTGCTAGGCTCTGTTATGCCAAAATTGTCGTTAGTACGAGGCATCACGGAACCCTTCTCCCGAAAATCCCAGAGGTGACATAGGTCATCAGGCACAAACACGGTGACTGGTGCATTAGGTAATCGTGGTAACCATAAGGCAACCTTGCCCCATTCAGATCACTTACTTGTAGATATGTATAACACATGAAAGTATGAGTAGCACTATACGTATACTTCTTATTATAAATATACAACTTCAGAATGTCATGCATTATTTTTTTATGACATGGTTGAGTATCAAGTGAAATAAGCTGATCCCACATTGGCTGAAAACTACAAATTTTAAAAAATGAAGGTGGAATGGCAATCCCACGATGCCAACATTGTAGGAAACAAAAAATTCTCTGTGACTCAAACAAAATATTTCGAACATCGGCTGTCACAACTATGCAGAATAGAGAGAAGCAGGCTTGTGCCCGCTGTACCTCTTGTATTGGAAACTCCATGAAACATCAAATGCAGAAACAAACTCTTACAATCCCTCATGCAGAGTGTGCAAGTTCTTTTGCAAAATTACCTGTTCTTAAAATACAAGCATATGTAGTCCGGCATCCTGAATAACTTTACCATTAATCAACACAGGTACGATTTTCACCTACACGCATGGTTTCCACCATTCGAGCTCAGAGATTTGGAAAATCCGTTCTCTATACACATTAAGAATCGTAGCACAAAATAGACAGCCTCACGACTGCAGTTAACAATAATCGTCACGTTAAGAAACAATCCTCCCTAACATGGCTTGCTTCTTGACGTGACGATTTTCGGCAGCGGAAGTCAGGAGGAGGTATATTTTGCGTTGTGATGCCCGATGTAGTTTTCAAATTTTTCTTGTGGATTAGTCTTTGATATCTTCCGCTAAAATTGACCAAGACATGGTAACTGTCTATCACAAGATACAGAGCACATAATAATTTTCGAGCAACTGGAGCCTATCTTTTTTCAGCGAGCTCCTTTAACTGGTTGGAAAACTCGTAACCAAATTGCAGCCGTTTGTACTACAAGCCAATGGGATTACATCTCCGATTAAAGTTCACTCAGGAAACGACAGTTGGAAACTCGCATTATGAAGAACTAAAAGGCTTCTTGTCAATAAGGAATACTCCAAACGAGAATTGTTGCATCCTTCCTGGTAGTCATGTTCTGTCTGCACACAAAAACAAGTAGCACAAAAACAAGTATCTCACAAAAACACGCCATAGCAGCACAGGTTTTGTATAAACTTTGTTAAAATACGTACATCAGCAACCAAGATGTTGTCAGAAAGTGCATTTTAAACGAAGATTGTACAAAACCTGCACCGAATGAGTGTTGCAACAACAGTGCTGTCTGCCAGCAACATAAACTGGAATTAAAAGAAAGACTTACTCCATTAATGAAAATTAATTACGGCAACCTATTTCGTATTGTAATGATGAATACAGTACGGAAAATGCTATTGGTAGAGTAAATGATCTGGGGCATGTCGTAAAATGAATACCTACATTTTAAGATTACCTTTCGATTGTGTGCTTGGGTGTACTTGGCCCGATTTGGTATTATAAATAATGCAATATTAATAAACAAAAACGGAACGTTAAATGTTTAGAGTAAGGGTCTAAAAGTCAAAACCTGTAAGGAACACGGACAAGGTTTGACAGTCAGGGTCTAGGTGTAACATTTTGTAAGAGGCTGGTAAGCATTAGACCCTTACTACCCGTTGGTTAACTTATAGTTCTACTCTATTCGGACAGAACGTGTATATGAACGGTTGTAGCAGGTTTTCTTTGTTCTTAGAATATTGTTGTGGAACTTTAAGAACATAATTTTCCTGTGAGGTTTGTCATTTTGTGTCTTTGATGCTTTAGATTTTTTTATTATATTTCGTAGATTTACGGTAGAGGATAACCAGTAATGCTCTCTGCTGCGAATACCCTGCCATGTTACTAAATCTAAACATAATTTTCAACATAAAGCAAAGCAGCAAACGTATACCATACTACCACTGGATCATCACATGGGCCATTGTAGGAAGATTTCCAGTTTGTCGTAAAAATGTATTTATTTCTGACCACCGCGTAGTAAGGGTCTAATGCTTACCAGCCTGTTACAAAATGTTACACCTAGACCCTTACTGTCAAACCTTAGACCCTTACTGTCAAACCTTGTCCGTGTTCCTTCTAGGTTTTGACTTTTAGACCCTTACTCTAAACATTTAACGTTCCGTTTTTGTTTATTAATTCGTGTTACTTTTAGAATTGCAGCTGCACTGACGGTCAAAATTGAGAGTTTAACACAGAGACCCTAGGCTGACTCTTACCAACACTGGCTGTCGCCAATGTTAATAATATAAACAAATCCTTTAATCTTCAGTCTTGCAGCTGGCGTTTGCTAATTGGCATTGTTGCATTATAACAACAAAAACATACACAAGCGGTAAGTAACCACTACGTTTACATGGCCACCAGTAAAACATTTTTGAAGTGTACTTTGAAAAACAAATATGGCGACTGTTTACACGACACAAAAAAATGGTTCCGCCCAGGAATGTGATTCACGTTGGAACGTTTCGTGTCCGTCTTTTGGGTTGTAGTGGACATATGTTCGTACCAGCCTGACATTGATTTTTAACTAAATGTATTTCAGCGTGTGTTTTGCCTAGTGAAGAACAATTATTTACAGAAATATGCCCCCCGAAACTCTTGTGGCATTAAAGCAAGTTACTTCGGCTATACGTGTCCACCCTTTCCTTGGCGTGTACCAACATCTCAATGGACTTGCAAGTGTTTATAAGGATAAAGACGAATCTCTAATGAATCCCAAACCACGTAACGAAATCGTTTTCATTTAGTGGCACCAGCCTGGAGAAATGGTCACGAATGGATGTTTACAAGATCCACAGAGGTGACGGGCACCATGTGCACCATTCCGAAGTGATCTCATATGGTCATGCAAACTTACTAAATAATAAAAAAAATAACCACCATCTCATTGGGGAGGGGGACAGATACAGAGGGCCTTTGGGTCACTAATACCGTGCCCTAGCGTAAGGGGACAAAGGGCACTTGGCGATCGTACGGGGGCAAGGGATGCTTCAAGAATTTAACAAGAGGTTCGGAATCCAACATATGACGGAAGACATTGACAGAGCATGCATTAACATCAGCATCAAGGAAATTCCAAACCCTAACTACACATACGAAGAAAAAAAATCTGATGACAGTCCAGCCTAGCAGCAGAGACAGCAAGCTTAAAAAATGTCCACGCGTCCGACTAGTCGACAGAGCCAAGTTGAACTCTTTTTTTTTTTTTTTGATTTTGTACATAAGGATAAAGTCGGTTTTAAGCCTGAGTAACTCGAGAAGTTCGAGGCCCAATCTTTCCAAGCGCACAGAGTAAGAGACATCCACATGGCCGGGAACACCCTTAGTAAAACGTTTCTGTACGTTTTCGATCATGTCAGTAAGGCACACATCAGGGAAGGAGACCAGACATGGGTTACATATTCAAGAAGGGAAGCACAGCCCCTATCTGGTCTCCTTCCGTGGTGCGCGACATTTACATGATCAAAAAAGTATACAGAGGCGTTTTACTAAGGGTCTTCCCGGCCGTAGGGATAACCTTTATTAACGGGGGGGGGGGGGGGTGAGATTAAATTCTGTGACAACATTTTCGCACCAGAATTTCACACCAAATTTTTGACATGATGTTAACAATAACATTTAAATAATAATAGTAATAAAAACAGTTGCAAGTACATTTAACTTCTATCGACTTTTTTTTCTTAATGAAATTACATCTGAGGGAACTTGAATCTTTTCAAAGCAGACCAGTAGAGCATGTCATCCAGTTTGGTGTCTGACTGCCTGTCTGTACTCACGAACACTTTTGGAAGACATTATTTGAAACAAATTCAAGCTTTCCATGATGTAGACTCTGCCCTATTTGTGGATTACGTGCACTATTCTGGGAATTTTTCCTCAAGTCTGCAAAAAAGCATATTTGTAACGTGACATTTTAGCTGGCTCTCAAAAAAATGGATATCTTCATGAATATTATTCAAAAATTAAGATGTAACAAGTAAAAGATTTGACATCTAAAGACGTCATTGCAGCATAAGGGTGAATGAAGACAAATTTAAGACAAATTAAACCGGTATGCCAATTTTCAACAATTCCAGGGGTTTTTTAACCGAGAGGGAATGGAAAATGGACTTACCAACTGCATCATACTAAGGCCTCCCGTGTCTTGTAATGATTTGGAGGACTACGATGCAAAGTTACAGTATGGTACAAGTTTCTTAGAAGACTCAGTGACCAGACTGGCTGCATTGCAATGTGGGATGGTGTAAGAAAGATGTCAAAATTGGTCCATAAACGCAAAACCAACTCTATAATTGCAGCAGTTTTGACCTTGTAACCCCGTAGTAATGCGTCGCTTCGCATCACTGTCCGGGTAGGATTTATAGATCACAACACATCACGCATATCAACAGTGACAAGCATTTTTTTATTTGAGTTGCAAAGACACGAGTGCAAACCGTCGGTTGTCGGACAGAGGCTAAAGTTGATATCTGCATTATATTTTCCCTACACCTTAATGAGTGAACCCATAGCCAACTAGATAAGGCCATACCATGGGGAACAATGAACAGAACCAGCTCAAAGCACAAGCGAGTAACACATCCACTCAGGGTCCCCCGATCTGAAGGGGCCCCCACACTGGAGCACTCGTCTTACTGTAGCGAGAATGCAAATTATTGATTGACAATACTGCCAGTGCCAGGCCGTCAGTTGTTTTTAACACCGTCACCGTACAGAACAGTGGCAACAGTCACAATGTAACAAAATTTTGATTTTGTCCGTTTATAACACAACATAACCTTTATACTGCGTCAAAGTAAAGAGAAAACCGGGGTGAGAACTGTGCTAGTGCTTTGAAACTTTGGAAATGATGTTGGTAGATTGTTCGAAGCGTTACGCAACCGAAACCGAAAGTAGTGGTAATGCTACACATGACCCTGAGGGCCCCAGTTACTGAATCCGTATAGGGTCCCAAATTGTCTTGAGCAGGCCCTGACTATGAATGTTGGTCACTGACACTGTCTCCTTTGTTGCCTTAATGCCGCCATCTACCAACAGAAGGCAGAACTACGACTAGGATGGCATTGGAAACATTCTGTAAGACCTCCTTCCTGATGACTGTGAACTAAAGTTCCGTGACTATTATACCCCTTCCACGCTAGGGGGTAAAATCCGGACCCATCCTAGACACTAGCATGACCTTTCCACACTCGACTCCGACTCAGGTCCGGACTCGACTCCGACTTTCAAGTCCTGCTCGAAGTAGGGACTTGAGATGCTGACTCCGACCCGTGTTTCAGTGGGGCGCGGGCCCGGGTTTAGGAAAACGTTTTAGCTCTTGGAGCGCTGATAAGCAATAGCGAGGTAGAGGGAAAGCAGGAGGAGGGGAGGGAAGAGGGAGGAGAGAAGTCTACAACGACGGCGGCGAAACTGTTGTAGCGAGAGCAAGATTAGCTAAAGTCCGGACCTTGGACGCGATGTCGGAGTTCAGTGTGGAAAAGTGGTTAGGTAGGAAGGGTGCCGTGCTTTGCTTGTTGGTACAAGTCGGTCGGGGCCTGGACCCTGAACACCACGTTCTGGGTCCAGTGTGGAAGCGGCTTTAGACTAGTTCAGAGTTCTCATGGTATGTCCTTCTACAAATAAAACTATCTAGTTGGCTCTGGTACAGCAGTCGTATGTTATCACTACCGGATGGTGCCACATGTTAATTAGTCCTGTATTTTGTGTAACTAGTTGCACATTGTGATTATGACTGTATTTGTGTGATTGGACCTAAATTCCAGTAATTAGGCCTGTACTTGAGTAATCAGTCTGCAATAAGCGTTAGCGATTGTTTATAAGCAGTTTACGGCATCTAGAAAGGCTGAATTAGGGCAAGTATGCGAGGTTATTTTTCCTTAGAGCACGGTGTAACCTGAGAATCAAAAGCAGATAGCATTTCACCCCCTCTGGGGGCGATTGGCTTGACTAGCAGTTTCCTTCCATGGCCAGTAAGCTTTCCAGCCCGACCTATAACAATATTGGGGGGGGGGGGTGGAAGAAGTGGCCGCCACGAGTGGTCCATTTCATTTCGCCGAGGTCTGTTCGGGAATAATTGGCCAAGCAAATCGCATCGGTGAATTTTTGTACGGTGAGTCCCGCCATCTACTGCCAAATAGCAGCAATTCACAAAAGCTTAGTAATTCACTAACTTAATCGCAGTAATCTCCCGAAATAATAGCTTACCCGTACAAAGAAATAAATTTCCGTATTTTTGCCACAAAGCTATTAAATTTCTCGGCTGCACATAGTTTTTCAGTACATAGAGACATGTTCGTTTACCCAGAAAGCATTTCGAGGAAGGCAGCATTTTTGAACGGAAGGTGTCGCTCTCGGTTGACAAAAAACGGCAACAAGACAAATCAATCGCATCAGCGGAGCATTCGGCAGCCATATTGTCCAACCCAGGCACGTATGCCACTTTTCATCCAAGATCCGGTCGAGACTGTAGTTGAGCCCTTCCTGACATGTTTATCTGGGCGGGTCCTCCAGTCCCAGTCTCTCCTGAACGTACGTCTACCCCTTCATATTACCAAAACATCTTCTGATGGACTTGTGCCATAGTACTTTCCATGCAACGTTGTGAATAGCCACGTGTGATTTGCATGCAGTCTGACACAGGAAACCTTCTTTGATGAAAGTTGTTCCTTGTCTGTAGATAGGGTCTGACAGGGATTAACTGAAAACTGATTGCAGGGTTCAAGAAGAAAGAAGAGTGAACGATTCAGTTATATTTTGTATTGGTCCTGTTCTACAGGGTGTATCAGAATAAAACCGACAAACTTGTAAAGAATACTAAGGAAGTAAAGATAGTCAAAAAGTCCTGTACAACACCTATCCAAAAATGCTTCGTTGCCGAGATATCGCCCTATTAGAGTCCATTGTTTTATGATCGAGTATTTAAGGCATGGTTTAGTAGCCTGCGTCCGAGTGCATGCAAGGCGCACACCTTACTACGGCTTCATGTTAAACAAACTCGGAAGCAGCAAGGTGCACCAACTGGTGGGAAAACTTGGCGATAATCGAATTACGTCCGAAACTGCAATATCGTCTAATCTCGCCAAGACAGGAGCAGCTTGCAAGATCTCGGTACACTGACGCGTTTTGCAGGGAAGTGGATCTGTCTTCTTTTCAAAGCCTTGATCTCCTACCCAGCAGTTCTAACATTTCCGTAATGAAAAATGTCGCAGGTTGCAAATGTGCGTGTTTATGCTGGTTGCAATGGGGTGTGCTGGTTGAGTTTGTGTTGTGTAGGGTAGTTTTGCAAAGTCGGTCATTATATGTCACATGGTGGAGTAGGAGTTGTGTAGACCCTGAAGAAAGTGTTAGGTTATCAAAAAAGTGTGGGTTATCAAAATTAACCCACGGTGACGTGTGTGGGTTTTCAGGTTAACCGTATATAACGGATACACTTTTAGCATGAGTAGGTGTTAGCGTGACGTCACCACCGTGCATTAAAATTCTATTATACCATGGCTGTGACGTTACGCTAACTCAACGCCACGCTAAATTTCCATAGGTTAAATCCCGTTAACCAACACCGGAAGTGTGCGTCATCGCAAAAAGTGTGGGTTATCAAGTTACTCCACACTTTTGCTGGTAACCCACACTTTTGACACTTTCGGATCACGCGACCAGGAACGCACACACCAACAACCGAATACAGCGTGCAAAAAAAAAACGTAACGCAATAAAAACGTACAAAACGAAAGGAATGAAATCCTCCCTGCAAACTCTCACATGTCTGGACCAAACCTAAGCTTATTCCCTCAGCGTTAACTCCCCCACCCCCTCCCTCCTCAAACTAAAATGGAATGACCTTCAATTATACCAATACCCTATACCGTATTTTTTAAACAATTTTCAAACTACAAACGCACAAAATGAATTACATACCTTTCCAGACTGTCCCAGCAATGTCACGGTATCCCTGCTGTGTCACGTATCGAATTATTCACTCCAAACACGATAAACGCTTCGATAAACACGAGCAAGCTTCTAGTGTAAACCCAGCAAAAACCGACGCCTAAACTGTCCAACTCCCACCCTCCCTCCACAAAGTTTGAGCGAAAGAACTCGTCCGTCTATCACACACTTCACCCTCCAGAAACTAAAATGGCATGACCTTCATTCGTATCGAGATACTGATTGATCACAGTTTTCTTGAAGCAATTTTCACAAAACACAAACACATTTTAATTAAATACGAGTTAGCTGGGCGTCCTAACTGTGATATAAATCAGTTATTGGTTATAACCGATTGGTTAACGATTTTAAACCCACGGCTGCGATGATTTGGCCGGCTCGACATGCAAATCCGTCTTGGGGCTTCTCCCCTCGACGCATTTGCATGTCTCGCCGGCCAAATCATCGCAGCCGTGCATGGGTTAAAAGTCGATAACCAATAGTTTCTAACCAATAACTATTACTTGGTGCACTAGTAAATACAATAAAACACGACATTTCCGGGACAAATGCACCCCGTTACCGAGTGCTGATATTCAGCTCAAAGGTTACATACAAAACTAAAGCAAGATCAAACAAGTATAATGTTATGGTAGACACTCCTATTAGAAAATAACTTTTTTTAAAGTTTAAAGCAAGAACTTAAACATTGCTAGCTGAAACAGCAAATGCAGTAGGAAGTCCAACAAGACGACC
Source organism: Lithobius niger (assembly GCA_023313725.1). NCBI lineage: Eukaryota > Metazoa > Arthropoda > Chilopoda > Lithobiomorpha > Lithobiidae > Lithobius > Lithobius niger. The sequence goes on from JAHWFP010250396.1 coordinate 28,077, forward strand.
TCTTCCCTGCATGCAAGTTAGAGATCGTCTTTTCTGCACGTGTTGTTTCGGCCAGCAATGCATATAGTGTCCACGGCCCATCTTGATTTCGCCCCAGAATGAACACAAATAATCGATTGTACGTGTTTGGTCGCAGAGTGCCTTGTTGATATCCAAAGTAGTTACAAAAAAAAAAAAAACAATGGCGGCCGTCGGTTAAAGCCGCCCCCTCCAGGAAGACGTAGCCGATCACAAAATAAGTGCAGGACTCAAGATACGCCGCGCACACTATAGGTTCTTGTTTTAAAATTAAAACAATTACTTTTTAATAGAAGTGTCTGCCATTAACATGATTCAAGTTTTTTCTTGTATTTTTGTACGAAGCCTTTGAGCTGATATCCGCACTTGATAACGGGATGCATTTACCTCCGAAACATCGTGTTTTATTGCATTTACTAGTGAACTAATAGGATGTATTTTTATCTTTAAACAGTCTTAGTACAGTTGATGACAGTCTGGCTTTAAAACCATAAGGTACTGATTTCGAAACCATTACCAGTTAAGAAAAATTCTTACCTTGCATGGAATATCTGGCTTAAAATCGGTTACTTAATATTTGATACTTAATCACTGCGCTACCTCTGATCAAACGAATTTCGGTTCCTACGTACGACCCCTTCCGTTTTGCTTAAAATTACTGTAATTTTATGACGAGCTGCCCCCGTTTGACCAGAGGTAGAGCAGTGATTTACTTCAGACTGATCAGAATTAATTACTAGCGGCTCAAATTCAGCAGCCTGATTTTAAGCCATATTTTCGTTTCAAAGTAGGAATTTCACGACTTCTAATGGTTTCGATTTTGGGACCTTACAATCTTAAAGCTAGACCTGCGCGGTGACCGTGACGAATGTGCAGATGAAAGCAACAATTGTTGTCTACTGATTTCCGGAATGAAAAATATTTAGCAACCAGAGTGGGTTGCAAACGACGACCTTTCGAGCTTAGAGTCGTCCACCTTACAGCCTAATGTTTGCTAAATATGTTTCATTCTGTAAAGTACACTGCAAATATGGCGTTGTGAGTTATTTTACATTCTCTAAATAAGTGCTTAATGTTTAAATTAAAGAGAATAAAGCCTACTAAAATTGCACACAAAAACACAATGGTCGTACAACGTTTCGGGATTCACTTCATCCCGTTGTCAAGTGCTAAAAAAGTGAGGAAAAAGAACTAGCATGCCAAGGTAAAAGAACACTATAATTTAAAAATACCTGGCGAGAACAGGTATGCAGAAACAAGACCCCCGATCTCTCACCTGCAAATGCAGGTTTGAAGTGAAACTCCATAGAGATAATTAATGCTTAATTGCTATTTCAGCGTAGTAATTTCGATCACAGTCATAATTCAATGGATTGTGTTCTGGCTCTAGGCTTGAAAGTATCGGAGTTCGAAACCCACTCTGTTTACTAAATATTTTTCATTCTGAGTGGTTTTCGAACTGAAGTACTTTCGACCCTTGAGTCAGAACACTATTAAGTGAATTGTGACTGTTATCGAAATTACTACGCTGAAATGACAGTGGTAATCGTTAAACACTATTTTCGAGCATGAAAAATACCTCACAACGCCATTTCTGCAATGTACTTGTTTAAAGAGAATGAAAAATATGACGCAACCATCATTGTGGGTTTCGAACTGAAGGACTTTATGTTAAAGCCACAGATTAAACAGGGACGTAAAGGTCTGGGTTAGGGGGACCAGCAACTAGCGGCGGATGCAGAACCAGCTCTCGGCACAAGGGCAAGCCGCCTGTGACACGATTGACGTCATCCATCGTGGTTATCGTCCTCCATCTTAGTTCCCCCAGGGGATTCCCCTACCTTCCCACCTGCTGGAATGAGAAACACGCCTAATACAGTGGAAGCATCGCGAAGTTGTAATCAAGTTTAAATTTATACAGACGATTACAAGGTTCAACACAGGCACCCAGCGTTTTATTACAGATTTTTTTAATGTATTTTAGTATTCAAATCAGGCGGAATGCTGTTGTTAGTTAATAAATCGATGGAACGCTGCGTGTTACTTGCCTGAGTAAAAAGAAGCGAGGATTTCAATATGGCGGGCGCGAGCAACCATCCTTGCGCATGCGCTGATGTTCTTTGCCGCTTGGCATGTTGGGATACAACACGGCGCTGACCTAGTTAGGGCTGGAAGGAACGCGAGAGCTTGTAGTTGCTGGTCCCCCTAACCCAAACCTTTACGTCCCTGGATTAAAGAACTCTCCGTCCCACAGATACGACACTCGTAACTCAGCCAGCGCTTCAAATATGGTCCCTCGTTTCAGCAACGCGTCGGGGTGATGACGTAACACCTCGCACTTTATTCGCCAGATGTCACTAGCAGAGTGAAATTGAAACGCCGAAAAGAAGCTAAATAAATAAGAAATCATGAGGCAAAGCATTTAATTATTAAAGAGTCAGCATTTACGATTGGCTTTATTGGAACACACTAGTCTGAAAAAGAAAGAAAAAAAAAACAACTTTCACAACTCGAACTCGAACTCTCGTGATTAACGTAGCTTGTTTGACTTGTTCTGTAAACGTGCCGACGCGGCTGCTCGCGATCCCACTGCGCATGCCTGCGTATTTATTATGGCGGAATTTCTAATTATACCCAAAGCTCCTCGCGGGCGATCTCTGCATCTACTGGCGAATCAAGTGCGAAGCCTGACTCAGCAAAGAAAAATGAGGCCCAACTTTACCGCGTAGTGTCGTATCTGTGCGCGGTAGTGTTCTTTAACGTGGTTAAAGCCAGACTACTATCAACGGAGCTATGAATGGTCGAAACTATTCATTGACAACTCCTATGGTAAACCCAATGCATCGTTACATGGCAGCCTAAAAGATTTCAGTAGGTTAAATTTAGATTTATGGATAAGGCCACTAAAATTAATCAAGTGGTTCTCGGGATGCGAGCGGGTGGTTTTTTTTTTTTTTTTTTTTTTACTTTCTATTTGAGAGTTTTTAGAGGCAGCGATGAATTTTTTTTTTAAACCAAGACTCACCAATAGCTTACGTATTGATGTGGAGTGCATTATGTATGTTTTAATGCTAGGTTTTGCCAGCTTCAGCGTGCAAATGTCGCACATTTGATAAAAGTTTTTCAATAGATCCAAGTTTTTAGTTGTGACAGGCAGATCTGAATGGCCATTAGATTCGTTTCGAGGTGATCATGTGAACGAAGCAAAGGGCTGATATAGTCATCAGCTCCGGGAAGTATTTGATGAAAATGCTGATGCGTGATCAGACTTTTTTTTTTAGACAATGCCATAAAAAACGTTTCATGCGGTAAGGAAAAAACCACGCGTGCGCTCCTGAGAACCACTTAGTTAACTTTTAGCGGCCTAACGTAATCGATCGTCTGACGTGTTAGACTTGAACGTGCCCGTCATTATCACCCCTAAGCGGTTCCTTAATTCACTCAGAAACATCTGAGAGCAGATGAACCTAAACAAGGGACGTTCGAACTTTAATTGGAGCTGCTGTGTCTGCTGACAGCTCCGAGCAATGTCATTTGCTAACTCACTCTGTATCCCTCTTCTGTGTCTCTCTCTCTCCGTCTCTCTGGTTATTAATTATCAACTGCTAGCTGCAGACTTGAAGGCTGGACTTGACTTGGTCAGAGGCGAAGGCTTCATTCATCCATTCACCCTAATAATATTCCGTTCATCCCGAGGGCAAGAACTCTACACTCCCCCTTGTCGCTCATTACCAAACCTCTCTCCGCGCTGCAGCAGCTTCATCCTCCATTGTGACTAGGGGCTACTGTCCCATAATTTAAGTGGCCCGCAGTTTGGAAGATGTATAACACCAATCACCCTTCGGTTACGCGGGATAATATACGAAAACGGAAATAATTTGACCCTGGAAATGTTCATGTTAAAATGGAGCGGAATGATGAAGAGCGAAGGCTTGCACCGGCCATTTATTTGCTGGATTTAAGAGAACAGTCTACGGTGTCTCAGCATTTTATCCTTAAGCCTCTGTATAGACGAGTAAATGGCGCTGGGCAGACTGAATTTCATGCAGAAGAAAGCTACGATTTGCAGTTTAACTTGAGTGTAAAATGCATAATAAAGGAATAAAGTATGCATTGCATAAAGCATGCATGGGGGTTAATGTACTAACAAGAGATGCAAAAAGGTGACCTGCCATGAATGGATTTAGCATGGTGCGGCTTCCCCCCCCCCTCTTGCCTAAATATATATAACGTCTTTTACGAGGTTATAATTTCTTATTATACCGTAAATCGTCGATTAACAGCCCTGGGCAAAGCTACGGCCCACCTCCCCTTCACCTAAAAATACCTTACGGTCAGAAATCGTGAAATTACCTACTAGTTACACGGGGGGGGGGGGGGGGGGGGATGCTGTAACTAGGTTATTTCACGATTTCTGTCTTTAAAGCATTTAAGATTGTAATTCTTCTGCTAGAAATTGACTAAAAGCTTCATACATTCATTGTTTAATTACTGCTCATTATAGTGCTCGGAAATTAGGATTAGTGCTTTACAAGTCCTTAAATTATCACTCTTTAGAGGGGTTGGTGCTATTTTCATGCTGCAGCACCACCCGCATTGAACATGTCCCATTTTTAGTGCTCGATTAGTGCTAAAAAATTAGAATTACAGGCGTATTCCAGAAATCCACTCAAGTGTGAGTGGGGTTAAAGGTGAGTGTAAGGGTCAAAATGCATCTATAGAAATACCCTCAGAACTTAGGACATTCACATTCGCTTTTGTTGCTGCACTAACAGCCGTGTTCCAGAAATCCACTCAAGTGTGAGTGTGAGAGGGCAATTGTGAGTGCAAACATTTAAGTTAAGGGTCAACAATTTTAGTACAACCACAGAAGCGAATGTGAGTGTCCTGACATCTGAGGGTATTTCTGTAGATGCGTTTAGACCCTTACACTCACATTTAGCCCCACTCACACTTGAGTGTATTTCTGGAATACGCCTGTGACAGGCGTATTCCAGAAATCCACTCAAGTGTGAGTGGGTCTAAAAGTGAGTGTAAGGGTCAAAACGCATTTACAAAAATACCCTTAAATGTTAGGACACTCACATTCGTTTTTGTGGCTGTACTAAAATTGTTGACCCTTACTTTAGATGTTTGCACTCACAATTGCCCTCTCACACTCACACTTGAGTGGATTTCTGGAATACGGCTGTTAGTGCTCTTTCAATAAAAGAATTATAACACTTTAAAAGGTGGCGGTGGATCAATTTCGCACCTTTGAAAATGTTATAATTCTTTTTTTTTTTGAAAGAGCACTTATTCTAATTTTCAAACACTAATGAGCACTAATTGAGCACTAAAAAATGCGCTCTTGTTCGAACCAATCATATAGGGTGGTGTTGTCAGCATCAATTTGGCACTGCTATCTTTGAAACAGTTATCTTTTTATTGAATAAGGACTGATACTAATTTTCGAACACTAACGAACGCTAATCGATCACTAATTATCGGTAATTAGTTGGGTATTATTACATGACGTGGTGGTGCTAAATCGATGGAGCTGCTTTTAAGGACTGTTCTAGCCAACACGGTTGCATCACCCGACAATTTTCTGCTGCAAAATGCATCTACTTTACAAGGAATTTAAAGAAAAGGGTACTATTTTCATGTGATCATAAATTGACAAGTCTATGAAGGCTATGACGCTGGTCAGATCAGTTATAAATTAAAGGAGAGCTAGTTGTTATTGAATCAAGAGTATTTTATTCCCCTTACTGTTGCTGAAATCCTGAAATAATTTCATTGGCCATATTCTTGTAGACGACATGCCGTGCCGATTTTGACTGGTTAAAAATCAAGCCATGTTTACCAGGCTACAATTAGGGACCGGCTGCTACAAATTTAGAAAAGAAATTTATGGGATCAATACTCGTACAACATGTTTCTGACATTAAAAACACTAAATAATATCACATCAACGCTTTTACAATTATTCTTTAATAACCCTAAACATGGCCAAACCATTAATAAATAAGAAGTTTTCAAAAGTAAGCTATTTTGACGCAACTACAACTAGAGACCCGGCTACAATTAGAGACCGGCTACAATTGACGACCAGGCCACAAATAAAGAATTTACGGTAATTCCTACTCTAGGCCGAGAAAAGAAATACGCTTGGTTCTCAGGCAATTTCATTCCAAAAGAAACCGGCCACCATGCAGGCTTTTTATTTTATGGAAAGTAACTCAAGTCTTCCCCAACAACTTGGATCTTAAAAATTTTGACTGTGTAAGTGGTTGCCTTTAACATGGAGTACAATAATTGGATGCCAAGTTAGGTTAAATAATACTTATTTTCAGCTAACTGCATTAGTGTTTCTTGCACAATAATAATTTTAGCTTTCGGTAGCAAATAAAATGCGATGACCAGGGCCAAATTTGGCCACCAGGCAGGGCCTGAGAACCAATTAATTTTTGTTTTCCGTGGTATTACAGGGAATTTAAAAAGAATATGTGCTTTTGGAAAATCAGGTTGATGGCAGGTATCTATATATATAATTACACAAAATCCGCAAGGCAGCTAGCAGCAGCAGCAAGCAGGACATACGGAGCAGTCATCTGCATCTGCAGCGCAGCCAGTAGGACATACGATGCCATCTACCGACGGAACGGCAAACGCAGCCAACAGGACATACGATGCCATTTACCGACGGTACGGCAAATTACAAGAGTAGCAGCCAAGGCCCGCTAAGATAGTAGCTGCGCCCAGAACGCAACGTCCAGCAGCGCGAACATACGATGCCATCTACCGACCGAACGGCAACTTAGTGGGGGGGGGCCCCCCCCCGGGGAGTGAGACGATGTGGAATGAGCGAGCGAAGCGCGCGACTCCGCTAGCTATATATATAATTACACAAGATCCGGAACGCAGTCATCGGTAGCGCAGCAGCAATATGCTTCTGCAGCAGCTGCATACGATGCCATCTCCACCATCTACTGACGGAACGGCAAATTATAAGAGTAGCAGCCAAGGCCCGCTGAGATAGTAGCTGCGCCCGGAACGCAACGGCCAGCAGCACGAACATACGATGCCATCTGCCGACCGAACGGCAAATTAAATGAGGTGGGGGGGGAGCGAGACGGGGGGAGGGGAGGGGAGGGGAGCGAGACGACGCGGAATGAGCGAGCGAAGCGAGCGACTCCTCTAGTTATATGATAATGCTGTAGGCTACTACGGCATTTGTCTAAGTGAGGTGTTATCGTCTGATATGCAGGAACCCAAACGCAATACATTACTTCATCAGTCAGCTGTTGAAAGCTATACGCATGTTTTCGCCACCCGTAATATGACTAGAGTAAAAAAAAACGCTTAAGTATTTAAAATACAGATGTAAGCTTTAAAAAACCTTAATGCTCTAAAGGAACAGATACAAGAAAGAGGCGTGTAAGCCATTAGCGTCCCCTAACGTGTAAAAAAAATCTCCAGCCTCCCAAAAATCAGCTGGAGCTTCTTTCACACGTATTGGTGCGACACTGACGACTTACATTTCTTTTCCTTGTATCTGTTCATTTAGAGCATTAAGTTGTTTTAAGGTTTACATCCGTATTTTATGCACTAAAGTGTTTTTACTATCTATAACGATCTATTATTTTTTGCCTTGTCCCGATAAGAATGACGACAACAAGAATATTGTAATCACCTTAACATAACTGTTATAAGTCTACGCCTTTTTGTTACTGAATTTTAAGTTATTGAAAATTGAAAAACATCGGCTTACTGGTTCGACCTCTGGTGAGAGAAAAAGTCCCCATAAAAACAACAATAAGAATATTGTAGTCACATTAACACCTTGGTGCTTTGGTCCTTGTTAAAACCTACATTTTAAGCTAAGAAAAAAGGAAAATCGATTCATTGGAGTGAAACCACCGCACCACTCCTTCTCTGTTGTACTCTCTCCTCCCTCTTGTCCACCTAAAAGGGGCTCCCTCTCAGCACCACTGTCTGTTTCTTGACACTCTTTAACTGCCGATTGTTATCCATTACGTCAATGATGATTTAAATACGTTTATGGAGAGCCGTGGCGTCTAGCCATGTGCCCTCTGACTCACAAACAAAAACACAGTGCAACACAACACATGAATCTCCAGGTGCTAAGACACCTGTTACTCTGCTGCATAGTCTCTACCATGCACACATGACAAATCCAAATACAGTGCAGATAGCGCATTCTAGTCCATGCTCAAGCCCCACTGTGTACATCTCGGTCACAAGTCAGTACTAGATATGCACTGGACCTCGTGGTGTAGCCTGTTTTAATTTTGTGTACCATGCCACTTCTTGCACAAATGCCAGTCAAAATGCCCAGCATAATGGCCCATGCAAGCAGTCTCTAGCTTTTTCTCTAGATACGGTTGATGACCCCAATCAACGAGCTCCATCGACGAACTTATGTTGAAAGAGCCAACAATCCTCATCCGAACAACAGAGACCTGCAACAACCAATTCAGATCAAGTAGCGTTTCTGTGTCAACAGCATTGGACCTATGTCCTAGAAAAATAGCAGGATGGTTCAAATCAGCAAGATGGTTTTCGCACCAAGTCAACCTGTTGTTTTCCGAAAGACCGCAGTATGTAACAGACTGTAAGCATAAGCAGGACAACGATCATGAGCAGTCACCTAACAGAGACTTATTGCTTACGCATCATTCAGGATGGACGCTTGTTGTCTGTCACTCTATACGACCATTAACTGGGCTAAACGCCCGAGAATGAAGGTTACACTGGCATCTATTGGCGTCAGTGCTTTTGGTGTCCTAATAGGTGACCTGCGTGCCACTGGGTTTGATCATAGTGGGAAACCGTTGTCGCAATCGGTAATATTATTTTTAAAAAGCATGATAGAGATATCCTCAGCCGCAAAAAAAAACCCAACACCTGCTAATGTATGGTGACAGACAACATCATCTGTTTCATTTTAACTTGGTAATTGACCTAACCAAATTACCATAATAGTAATTACCATACTATTCCGTGTATGGTAATAGTAGACCGAGAAGTCGGGACTGCACACGTCCAAGGTGTGACAAATATCCTATAAGGGTGCCTTTCTATGGAACAGTGCCCATGTCCAGAAAATAAACCCTGTATTTACGGGAGTCAACCACACCCAAACGTGTGTGCACCTCCAAACCTGGAGATATCCTTAGCGATGTGCCTGGATATGAGTCTCCATTGTTACAACTTATAGTCCCCTACGTGGTTTGACCACAACCCCTATCCTACCCAGTTGTGGGACCTTGCACATAGTTAACCCTTGTTGCACCCCTTTTAACCCTTGGTTGGATCCCTACTTCGTTTGTCTACCCTTTTCTGCCTTTGAAGGAGAAGCACATTAACACTCTTTCCGCTGGTCTACCCTCTCAGTTTTCCCTTGGTGCCATACTCCTGAGCAACCCCCACCCGCACCACTGAGCCACGAGCAGAGTACAGCCTGTTGCACAGACAGTGCCTCTATGTTACCCATCAGCCTGTTTCCCTAATGTTCATCTGGTTGGCTGATGTGTGTGTTATCAGTCATCAGAGGTTACTGGATGGCACCACCATTTTATTCGTCGTCGTAGTTGGAACACCTAGGTTTTTAGGCCTTGCCTTGATGGATAAATCCCAGGTAAGCAATACACTTATTAGGGAGATTGAACGACACCAAATCAAAACCAGGCAAACCTTCTGTAAACTTGTTACTGACGGCACCTTGATGTACAAGACCACCCGCCTTCTCTTGCCTGTACCACTCCTGGAACGCCACACCAGAACAGAGTCAGAACATGGACACCTCTCGATTAAGAACATCGGGAGAGCTATTCTAGAGGGTGCTGCCTTACCAGAATTGTTATGGAGTATGCCTGTATTGAGGCTACTGTAATACACAATCTTTTATGCACTAGTGCTCTACCAGACGCGTTATCATCGAAAATGTGACCGGGCACGTACTGGACACCAAAAGGCTGATTATTTTGGATGCCTGCTTACATTTTCCTCCACTTTCTTCTTTGCATCAACAAGTTTGGCCCAACTGGTGCTCCTATATCCACGTTGGCTTCGATGAGGATAGGCGGGCATAAAAACTATTCAACCCTTTTACTAGTTAAGTTACCGTGTCAACGGATGTAATATTTTTAGAGGATGACAGTGGTAGTGGATAGACCTATCATCTGGCATTCTCTACTCCTGAGCAACCATAATTACTCTTTGAATATACCGACTTTTCCAATGATACCGACCAATCCATGGGCAGGTTCAAGAACTCGCCCACGTCCACTTGTGCCCTAATCGAGTAACCGTAATTTCACTCTATGGTTAACCTAATCGTTCGTTAGTACGCCTGATGATGGCTGGACCCTACCTACCGAGTCTAGGACCGTGCGACCTAACACAGAGGGTTCCTTTCCTTTCAGCTCCTTCACTATTGGAGTCAATGCTTAGCCTGTTCATTCATCTCTTCCCAATGGATCCAAGGAGCTATAACCCAAATGTCCTCTTTGGCTGGCGGCACGTCTTCGGGGTCCCGTGCGCAGCAACTATGTTACAAGTCTATATTTAGCACACATATGCCCAGATTGCTGACTGCAGTCAGAAGAGGTCTGTAGCGCAATCGAAAACCACCCTCTATTACCTTAACCGTTACACCACTGGTGATGCATATTCTTACCCTCCTTTCGTTGGTCAAGCCACATGTAAGAACTCAGCATATACCCTACTCAGCATATACCCTACACCATGGTATACCTATGCATCTGACTGATAATTTGTTCGATCTCAACGTGAGAGCAAAATTTTCCCAAGAATAGCAACCACAACAAGAATGTTGAATTACATTAAAATAGAAGTCAAAAGTCTCTGTGTCTTGTTCATAGCCATGTTTTAAGCTACACAAGTTGAAAATAGGTTCATTGGTTCGATATCTAGGTGAAACAAAATTTTTGCAACAAAAATAACATAACAACAAGAATAGTGTAGTAACCACAAAATAATATTCAAAAAGCCCAAGTCCTCGTTAATGCCTTCATAGCTTTTCGGTTCATGGTTCTACCTGTAGGTGAGAGCAAAATTTCCCTAACAAGAAGAAGAACAACAAGAATATTACAGTAACATTATAAATAACGTTCAAAAGGGCTCTGGCCTTGTTCATACCTACGTTTTAAGCTACAAAACTTTAAAATCGGTTCATTTGCCCTTCAGGACAAGAACAAGAACAACAGATAATGACCATGCTGTGGAGGTTGAACTGTTTGATATTTGTCATTAAAATGTTTAATGCAGTGAAATAGTGCTGACAATCCAAGCTACCGAATTTCGTTGGTGGGTGTAAATTCTAGGGGAAAATATACAGCTTCAAAGTTTTACATTTCCCCAACAAGAATAACAACAACAGTAAGAGTATTGTAGTCACATTAAATAGCATTCAAAAGGCCCTGGTTCTTGTTAAAGCCTACATTTTAAGCTATAGAAATTTAGATTTAGTTTGTTTTTCGATCTCTAGGTGAAAGCAAAATTTCCCCAACAAGAAGAAAAAAAACAAGAATATTGTATTGACATTAAAATAGCGTTCAAAAGGCCGTAGACCTTGTTCATACCTACGTTTAACGCTATACAACTTTAAAATTGGTTTATTGGTTCGATCTCCAGATGAAGTACAGCTGTTAAAAGCCATAATTTGGTCTAATCATGCATGTCCAAGATAAAAGACATGAAATTTGGTACACAAGTCCTTTGGTATACAAGTCTTAGCTGTACAAATCGAACCAGCTATGGAACCCCCTCGAGATATCATTTAAGGCCCCCAAGTGGACCCCTCCCTGTGCCCACAAGCACTCACCTCAAATTCTTGTTGATTTTTCTAATCCATGAATTGTGATACACAAGGTAATCTCAGCAATGCAAATAGAACCAGCCGTGGAACCCACATGATAGCTCATTAAAAGCCCTGGTCCTTGTTAACCCCCAAGGCACCGCGTGCTCCTTGTGCAACCCCCCCCCCCCCCCCCCCCCGAAGCTTATCCAACAAATTCTTGCAGATCGAACTAACAGTATGAAATTTGGTACATAAGGCATTGTTAGGAGCACAAATTGAGCTAGAAGTTATTTGTCGTTAGTCTCATGGAGGATGACCCCAGTCACTTGGAGGCTTTGCGGGTATCTCAAGGGGTTCCATAATTGTGGTACACAAAGCTACGCTGCCATTGTAGTGGATTATTTACACAAGATTAAAAAACAAGATGTCATGGGTTAGTGGCTAGGCAACATTTCGCTTTATTGATGCTGCTGTATAAAAATGAGCTAGACCAACACCTCCCAGGCTTCTTTTTATATCACTGCCAATGTTTTGTCACTTACTTACCAGTTAAACGTCAATTTACGTTATTTTAAATTATTTTTGTTATTTCGTTTTGTGTGTGTGTGCTGGTGCTTTAATTTAATCGTGAATAGTTATTATATCTGTATTTTTTTCAAAGCTTGCTTTTATTTTTATTAGCTTTTTGTAACCCTTTTTATAGCACAGAATTTTTGTTTCAATCTAGCAATTCCGGTTAAGTCTGGTAATTTCAGCTGTGTTTGAGGTAAGGGTCGACTGGAGTACGTCTAAAGGAAATTCTTCTAAATTGAAGTGCTTCTAAAAATCACCCTAAAGTGGTACTAATGATACTACTTCTAAACTGAAGTAGTTCTAAAATCGAAAACAGACGACGGGAACTAGTTCTAAGGGAAGTATCTCTAGAGGCCAAAATCGAAAACAGACTATCATCTATTGGAAGTAATTCTAAGGAAGTGTTGCTACACTGAAGTACTCCTAAAAGAGAAAATAGACAATTGGAACTAATTCTAAGGGAACTACTTTTAAACCACAGGTCATCACAATACTTTCAGTAGTAAACACTAGGATTAAATCGAATATTTTTTTAACCAGGTAAACTGCGCCATTTAGTGGCTTGTTGTCCTACTAAAGGAACAAAGGTGGCGAAAGGAATGATGGGGGAGGGGCGTGGCTTCAGACTTGCTTAGCTTACTTATCTTTGGTAGGAGGAGCCACAAGTGTTCGATGTACTTTTTTTTTACAGTTAGTTGAGTCTACCAATTTTAGAAATACTTCAGGTTTGAATTTTAGAAGTAATTCAGTTTAGAAATACTTCCTTTACAAGCAGTTCCGACCCATCGTTTTTAGTTTTAGGAGTACTTCAGTTTAGCCGTAGTTACTTTGGAATTAATTCCAACCGT